>VZRV01003188.1:7663-46746 GCA_013398115.1 Falcunculus frontatus
GGGAGCGCGGATAAGAAAGCAGCAGTGGCTGGAGATCCAGCAGAGCCTGGTAGCTTCCACAAGCACGGAAAAATCATGGATATAAATCCCCAGATAAATAAAAATAGCCAGGTTTGGGAGCGCAGGGCTGGGATAACCCACAGCAACTGGCTCTCCAGGGGTTATTCCATGGAAAGCCTCTAGCTCTGGAGGAAGGAATCCCAAGGGAAGCTGGCAGCATCCTGGAGTGTCCCTGGATCCCTGGAAGTGTCCGAGGTTGGACAACCTGGGATAGTGGAAGGTGTGGGAAAGGGGTGGGACTGGATGGCCCTTAAGGTCCCTCCCAGCCCGAACCATTCCATGATCCTGTGATTCCAGAGGGAGAAAGCATCCCCAGACCTGCTGGCAACCATGTAGATCTCCATGCTCTGCAGGAAGACGGACTTGCTGAATTCAAAATCCAGGCGGAAAGCGACCTGTGGAGAAGGGAAAAACATCGGGAAAACATCAGCGGGAATAAACCCCAAGTGCTGAGCAGGGACAGCACAGGACCCTGCAGGTGACACCATTCCTGATCCCACCGGGACTGAGTGGAGCCTTTCCAGGCAGAGAGGAGATTTGAAGGAATTGTTTTTCCCTGCGATTGGAGCAGCGAGTGGCTCCCTTTGGAAGCAGATCCCTCCAGAGGCCCAGGATCAGCGGGAAGGGAGGCAGGAGGAGAGAGCCAACACCCATAAAACGGGATAAATGTGATAAATGTCACATCTGCGGTGACCTCAAACCGTCTGGGCCGGCACAGCTGACTGGAATATTAAAGCTCCCGCTGCTCCAGGGCCAAAATTCCATTTCCAGCCTGTCTTTGTTTTGGCAGGCCCAGCACTACCTGATGGCCCGGGATGCATTCCCAGCCCCCGTAGGTCATGGGGAGCCGCGCTCCGCGTGCAGCCACAGGCATCCCACCGGGATTTCTGGGAGCTTTAAAGCCAAGCCTGGTGCCTGAGGCTCATCCATCATTATCCAGGAAAGGTTTCAGATGTATAACGGAGCTGGGGAGATTTTATCTGCAGATCCTGCTGGTGTTGGTCCCTTTTCCCATGGGAGTATGGGGTGGGGAGGGGGAATTCCGCATGGATCCTCAGTGTCTGTGTCTCCCCACTATTCCTTCCCCCACTTATCCCTGAATTTGACATTTCCAAAGGGATTTATGGCTTATAAAAATGGTTCTCACTGGATTTGGGCTCATCCCAAATACTGGGAACACCAATTTGGAGGATGCCACCACCCGGAGAAGCTTGGACAGGCTCCCAGCAGGATCCAGCAGCACCTCAGAGCAAGGAAAACCTCTGAGGCAGGGAAGGAGCCTCATCTTGCAGGGAATGAGCTCAGGGAAGTTCCCATCAGTGGTTTGAAGCCAACACTAAACTTTTCCAAAGGACTGGAGGCAAATTCTGTCACCTGGAGGAGCTGGGTTGGATTTTGGGGCTCTCCCGAGCACCAGAGCAGGATCCCAACCATCCCAGCTTCCCTAAGACACCTTTCAAACTCCAAAAGGGAGGAAACCAAAAGTTTAGCTTTAAAATCCTGTTTGACGTCACCCAGATGTGACAGATGTGACCCCAGGGGCAGAGGGTCTGTGTCCTGCAGGTGAAGGAGCAGTCGAAAGCTAGGAATGTCCTACCTTGGCCTTGGCGCGGAAGAAGGGGTAGCTGACGTTGCACACCCTCCGGGTGGGGTGTCTGTCGTCACTGGCGCAGTCGATGTTGATGTCCGTGTCGTCCTGAAATGGGATACGGAGTGTCCGGGACACCGGGAACGAGCCCCAGGAGCCGGCTCTTCGGGAAACGGGAAACACCTGAGGGGCTCAACATGGACCTTGGCTTTGGGGAGACAGCCAACCGATGGCCACCCAGTGACCAACCAACTGATGGCCAACCAATGACCAAGCAACCAATGGCCAACCAGCAACCAACCAATGACCAACCAATGAACAAGCAACCAATGACCAACCAATAACCAACCAATGACCAACAACCAACCAACGACCAACCAACAACCAAAACCCAACCAATGGACTATCCAAGCAATCAGCCTGCTTGCTGCAGCTGGGAATCCTTCCCATGCATTCATTGATGTTCCTGGAAAGGGGCATCTCTACCAAGCAATTTTCAGCTTCCTAATTTAAATCCTCTTTCTGAATTTAATTACAGCAGTGAATGAATTTAACTGCAGTGAATGAACGAACCTGATTATTCCTGGCATTCCTGATTTTTCTGCAATGAGGAGTCTTTGGGAAGCACCAAGGGATAACATGAGCTGTTATCCTACATGGCCACCAGCTAAGCCAGAACTCCCTCACCTCAACACCTACATTCCTGCTGCTGGAAAACTTTCCATCTCTCCAGCCAGGCTGGAGAAGCTCCTGCCCATCGCAAAACCCTGGTGGGATGGGATGGGATGGGACGGGATGGGACGGGATGGGACACCAACCCTACTCTGCCTCCTCCACAACCCTACCAGAGGTTGTAGCCTGGTTGTAAGCGGGTGTCCCCCTCAGCATGAGGGGATGAGCTATTCCAGCTTTTATCCCTGTATCAGACCCCAAAAGGGTCTCAGTTTGAACCACTGCCACCTACCCAGGAGCTGGAATATCCCAGCACCAGCCACCAGCAACAGCCTGGAGCTTCTCCCACTCATCTGCTGAAATTATGGACTTTTTGGGGGCCACAGCAATTTTTATTTATATGGCACAGATATCCATCCCCTCTGGATGTTCCTTTTTAAGGAGCAGCAGCCAGGAGCCCGTAATCTGTGACTCTTCCAAATATTGCCTACAACCACTGCTGCCTGGTGCTTTCTGTTCCCCATCATCCCGGGGATTTTCCCTGCTCCCCTCACTTCATTTGGAATAATCTCCAAAAAATGCATTTTTCTTATTTTGTGGGCAACAAGCCCCACAATTTTCACTTGGCACGGCTCGGAGAAAAACAAAGGAGATGGGATCTGCGGGCAGGGATGAAATCATGGGGGGGTGAGGGAAGGCTCAGCAGCATCAGCACATTCCCAAACCTTGCTGGGAATACAGAGGAGTTGCTCCAAGATCGAGTGAGTGTGGCAGTGAAATTTTCAGGAGCAGATGGGACACTCTGGGATCATCCAGGGAAAGGCACAGAGAGGTGGCATCGCCCGGCTCAATGCTGAGCTGTGGCCACATTCCCATGATCAGCCCCTACTTCCAGGAGTTATTTCTCAGCTGCAAAAACTCATTCCTGACGGGAACTTGGCTGTGTGCAGGGAGTATTTTTAAACAACTGGAGGAGAAAAATAGAGGGAAATAATTTCCTCTGTGTTTGACCTTCGCTCAGGCTCTTAAAACTCAAACGTTTTTGTATTTCCAAAATAAAGAGCTGGAAGTGCTTAGAAACTGAGCCCATAAACAGCTCTGATTTATGAGGGATGGAGCCAGATTTGGGCTCTTCTTTAGGCTGCAGCTTTCTCATCAGGCTGGGATTACCAGCGCCTCTGGAAAGGCCTGGATCTCCCCCGGGAGCCTCACCTTGGGGATCAGGCTGGCGAACTGGAGGTTCCTGGAGAAGGAGATGTTGAGGACAGTGCTGTAGGCGTTCTCCCCGCGGTTTTCCAGCGTTGCTTCCACGGCCACCCTTCTCCTGCTGCTCTCAATGACGAAGATGGAGGTGTCGAAGGAGAGGCTGAAGGCCGAGCAGTCCCCCCTCCGCAGCGCCCTCCGGCAGAATTCCCTGCAAGAAGGGGCATTCCCGGGATTTTACGTCCATGGGTAGTGCAGGAAATCCCTGCCCTCCCTCTGTCCTTCTGTGCTGAAGGTGGAATTACAAATTCCTCCCATCGTCCATAATTTTGGGATTTTTGGCCAATGGTGGGAAACATTTCTCAAACGTTATTAGGAATGCTCGAGACAGCTGGGATGTAGGGAAAAACCAGATCCCATGCCATTAGCAAAGATGGCTCCAAGCCCCATCCAACCTGGCCTTGGCCACTTCCTGGGATCCAGGAGCAGCCACAGCTTCTCTAGGAATTCCATCCCAGCCCCTCCCCACCCTCTCAGGGAACAATTTCTTCCCAATATCCCACCTATCCCTCTTTCAGCATAAAGCCATTCCCTGTGTCCTGTCCCTCCATCCCTTATCCCCAGTCCGTCTCCAGCTCTCCTGGAGCCCCTTTAGGCCCTGGAAAGGGCTCTGAGCTCTCCCTGGAGCCTTCTCTTCTCCAGGTGAACATTCCCAGCTCTCCCAGCCTGGCTCCAGAGGGGCTCCAGCCCTCAGAGCAGCTTCGGGGCCTCCTCTGGATTTAGGGATAACCTTTAATGGCCCCTTAACCACAGAGCTGCAGTGTGGAATTATTTCCATGAGTCAAGGCCGTAATTGCCAGGTGGGTAATGCCAGCCTTGCAGTTATTCCGTGTTATTTCCTGATTTGTATCCCTGGAACTCATCACCATGGCACCAAATATTAGTTGGTTTGTGGATTCCCTGAAAAACCACGGATTCATTCCAGACAGGGAGCAGGAAGAGGCTCAGAATGCCGAGGAGCACCTCATGGAGGGCTTGGATGAACCTTATGGTGATGCTGGGTGAAGGACCAGTGATGACAGAATTTATGGAGCATGGACTGGGGCTGGGTTTTGGAGCCTCCCCCAGCTGGTGACACTCTTGGAGTATCCTCTGGGTCACCTACTCACATGGCACTGGGAATGTCACTCCTGGCATCCAGCACCAGATCGGGGACACAGTGCTCATCCTCATTGCAGCCGTTCCAGAAAGGGACCTGAGGGGACAACGAGAGCAGCTCGGTGATGATTCCCCCAGAGATAAATCTGCCCTGGGAGGTGGCACCCTGGGAGGTGACACCTTGGGAGGTGGCAGTTGCTACCTACAGAGACCCTGAGCGAGGTGGGCCATCCATCATCCAGCATCGGGCCGTGCTCGGGATGCTCCAGCTCGTAGTCGATGGAGAACGTCACCGGCTTCACGTAGTCAGCTGTGTCCTGTGGCACACGGAAAACATTGGAGAGGAGCCTAGGGCTGCTGCCTGGTGTGGGCAGCACCTCAAGCTGTCCCCCAAAAGTCACAGGTCTGTCCTGCAGCCCCAGCCCGGGCTGGGATGTAAGGACAAAACAGATCCCATGCTCCAAGGTTGCTCCAAACCCCGTCCAGCCTGGCTTTGGACACTTCCAGGGATCCACAGCTTCTCTGGGAATTCCTGTGCCAGGGCCACACCACACTCACAGCCAGGAATTCCTTCCCAATATCCCATCCATCCCCGCCATCTGGAAGCCCTGAGGAGCTCTTCATTTGCCTTGCAGAGGGATGGTCTGAAGGGAGATGTTTTTTGGGCTAAATCACGAGCTCCAACTCAAATTTCCCAAAAGTTCACGGCAGTTCAGGCCGAGGCTTGGGGCTGGGCCAGTCTGGCAGCTCAGGCCTGCCTGGCCTGCACAAGGTTCTCCTCATTCCCAGGGAATGTTTGGGTTTGGCCAGGTTTGTGCATCAGCTGTTCCCTGCGAGCGAGGGATTCACCAGCTCTGCACCCTGGGGTGGGACCCTGCTGGGTTAGAGGGGACAGAGGGGGACACCACCAGGGACTCAGGGTGTCCAGTGCCACCAGGGACACCATCAGTGGCACGGGGATGCTTGATTCCCAATGGAAAAAAGGAGCATTCCTGATTTTGGAACAGGAAAAGCAGCCTGAGGCCAGGATCAGGAGTGCACGCCCTCCCCAAGGACACGGCCCATGGAATGGAGCACGTGGAAGCTGGGCCTACAATGATGTCACTGCTCGGGGACCCAGCAGCTGCCACGTGCTGGCAGCTCCGTCCCTGACCACACCAAACCGGCGGGAAGGAATCCAGCAGGAAGGAATCCAGCGGGATGAGGCTCATTCCCACTCCAGGAAGCCACCAAGGGATGCATGTCAGGGCTGGCTGAGGAGGACATCCCAGCCTCATCCCGCTCCACACTCACCAGGACATGGAAGGGGAGGGTGTGGCAGAGCTCCTGCCCGGCCAGCAGCTCCAGCCCCCTCTGGGCCATCCTGTCCCCGCTGTCATCCAGGTGTGCCCGGGGCGAGTAGCGGCGCTCGTCGATGGTCGTGTTGTACCTGAGCCCTGTGAGGACAGGCCCAGCTCAGGCCTTGGGGCCACACACCCCAATGCCAGGGCAAAGAGTGGCCCCAGTGCCCGTTCCCTGCTGAGGGAAATCCAGGGAAATCAGGTTATGGCCTGCTGCTGGCAGCCAGTTCTGGGAAAAGCTTCCCCTCTCCAAATGAGGAGTTTAAGAAATGAATTATTTCAAGACCCTGTGGAAAATCTGTGCAGGGATGGAATTTTTTGCCTCTCATATGTTCCTGTACTGGTCTGGAGACATCGGAGCACACCTGGATGATTTATAGAGATCCTTTGCTTCCTGCACTGCTATTGGAAAGAAATTGGAGATTCCCAACCCAGCACCAAGCAGGGATTTCAGAGAACCCAGAATCCCAGAATGGTTTGGGTTGGAGACACCTTAAATCCCATCTCATTCCCCCCCTGCCATGGGCAGGGACACCTTCCATTATCCCAGGGTGCTCCAAGCCCCATCCAACCTGGCCTTGGACACTTCCCGGGATCCAGGGACAGCCACAGCTTCTCTGGGAATTCCAACCCAGCCCCTCCCCACCCTCCCAGCCAGGAATTCCTTCCCAATATCCCATCTCTCCCTGCCCTCTGGCAGCTTAAAGCCATTCCCTGTGTCCTGTCCCTCCATCCCTTATCCCCAGTCCCTCTCTAGCTCTCCTGGAGCCCCTTTAGGCCCTGGAAGGGGCTCTGAGCTCTCCCTGGAGCCTTCTCTTCTCCAGGTGAATGTTCTCAGCCCTCCCAGCCTGACTCCAGAGCAGAGTGGCTCATCCAGGGGGTGACTCTTCCAAGTGGAAATAAATGTAAAATCAAATAAATAAGGAAATCCCACTCGGTTTTTATCCCACAGGGACAGCAGGAGGGAGAAAAGCACTGGATTTGACAGCACAAAACAAAACTCTTGCTCTGGGGGATGGGAATTTTCCCTTTGGCTTTGGATCCCGATTTTCCTTTGCCAGCATTTGCTGCTGGATGGCAGGGGTTGAGCCGCTATCGCTTCCCTGCTCCGCTGACTCCCAGGAATCCGCCGGGTGGACTCAGGGTCACGGCACCATCCAAGGGTTTAACGGGAGAGCCAGCCAGCTCCACACATTCCCTGGGATATTAGGGAAACATGCACATCTGGCCAGCAGATGTGTCCCGCTGCTGCAGCGGGAGGAACAGATGAGCCCTGTGGAACGTGGGCTGGGCATGTCCTCTCCTGTCCTGCTGGGGTGACATTCCCATCACACAGAGCACGGGAAGGAAACCCCGGGAGGGCTCAGCCCAGGGAATAGGTGAGGGATGAGGTGGGATTTATCCTGGGCGTTTCTTTCGGCAGAATCATCACCAGAACCAGGAGATTCAGCCGGGACAGGGACAAACCCAGGAGTGGATGGGTGACACCAAAGGGATGTGGCAGAGGGACACGTGCGCTCCTCCAAGCTCCTGGATGGTTTCCATCCCAAAAGCTGGGTGTTTCCATGGGGCTGGAGACCTGAGCAAGGCAGGAATTTGGATTTTCTCCTTACCCACGGTGGCGGTCTGGAAGTGGGCGGAGAGGAAGAGGGCGGTGAAGCAGACGAAGGCCCTCATGCAGGTGGCCTCCTTCCCGTTGCGCTTGCAGTCCTTGGTGAAGATGTTGATCTTGGAGGGCTCAAAGCGGAGGCTGGCATTGATCTGGACCACGCTGCGGGACCTGCGGGGTGGGGAGAGGCCATGAGATGGGATCCAGCATGGGATGGGACATCCTGGAGTCTCCCAGAGCTCCAGGTTTGCCCTTTTCCCTCCTTTTCTCAGGAGGTTGAGGAAGACCAAAGGCCCTCTCCAGGCAGAGCCCAGGGTGACCCATCTCGGCTGGGCACAGCCACCCTCCATCCCAACAGCTTCAAGGGACTCCCCAGACATTAATTAATTAATATTGGAAAATATTGCTCTAATTAAGCCAGACCAGAGGGATCCCGGGCAAATCCCCACAAATCAGTTTGGAACTTCTGGAGAACTATGGATGAAACTCAATGGAAAACCAACTCTGGCACCTTTTTAGGGCCCAAGGGCATTGAGATCCTACAGCCCTGTTGGACAAGGGGTGGTTATTCGGGAAAGATGGATCAGATTTTGGGGAGATCAGAATTTCTGGAAGGATTAATTGGACTGCTAGGAGATCAGTTTTCCCTGGAAAAATGTCAGCAGGATTTGGACAGAGGAAATCAGGAGAGGGCACAAAGGATCCCTGGCTCACCACAGCACCACAGCGTTCCCCAGGGAGCCCACAGCCAAGTCCACGAGCCCGTCCTCATTCAGATCCAGCTGCCCGTGGATGCTGCATCCAAAATACATCAGACCCGGAGCGAGGTCGGCGGCCGCAATCCGCTGGAAAGGAATGGGAACAATCCAGGCTGGATTCCAGCAGGAGCATCCCTGCCTGCCAAGGGTTTGCCAGGCCGACTCCACCTTGCTGCTGAAAATTCCCCACTCCAAGTGGTTGGACTAAACCTGATTTTCCAGGGAATGAGAGCAGTTTCCCTTTGGAGACACCATCCAAAATTTCTATTGGATTTACCCTGCGTATTTAATATTTTTTAAAATTAAAAGTGTAATAAATAAATAAACATAAATAATTTTTAATTAGTTAATTAATTAATTAATCTATAGCAATCCCTTGCAATGTTAAACATTGCCTCTAATTCCAAGCCTTTTTCCTGCTATTCCGTGGAATAATTTAGGTTGGAAAAGCCATCCAAGGTTGTTGAGTCCAACCATCCCCCGGCACTGCCAAGGCCACCACCAGTGTCCCCAAGTGCCACATCCACACATCTTAAATCCCAGCAGGAATGGGGACTCCACCACTGCTGTTCCAATGCTTGAATTCCAATGTTTTATCTTGGATGTCTCAGAAGAAGGAATATCTGGCCATAGTAATTAACACTTAAATGCTGGGTGTGGATTTGTCCTGCTCCATCTGTCCTTAAAATAGGGGCAAATTACATTTATTCCCATGAAGGATGAGGAAAACGAAACATAGGGAATCCCCACCTGCTTGTACTTCTTCAGGATGGTCTCCTGGAATCCAAGAAAAATGTAAATGGCTCCTTGGTGCTCATCCTCCAGAGGGGCCCCGACCACCAGGTCGTTGTAGGAGTCCTGGTTGAGGTCGGGAACAGCGGCGATGCAGGAGCCGAAACGGGAATTCTGATAACTCTGGAGATCCGTGAGGGCTCCACTGGGAATGAAGAGGTTCTGCCAGGGGAAAGGGAAAAGGAAGGAAAACAATTCCCAAGGCATCAGCAGCAAGACTGGAAAGAGGAGAAACCCTCACGCAAACATGCAGTGATGTGGGAGGGGTTCTCCAAGGAAGGCTATGGGAGCCCTCCCAGGGATGTGGGATTTTGGAGCACATCCCTGGGGAGGGAAGAGTCCCTGAGCCCCCAGCCAGCCCCACATCTGCTTTGCACCCTACAGAAACAATTCCATAAATAATAAACAATCCTGCTTTAGGTACAGGGATTCCATGCTCCAGGTGGGCTCTGCATCCTTGGATGTAGAGCACAACCTTCCCACATACACCTGGATCCCAATGGATTTGGCTCAGGAGCTGCATTTTGAGCCAAATTTGAGGGTGGCCCACCAGGAAAGCTGGGACAGGGCAGGGGACAGGGGTGGCACATGTCCCATTCCCATGGTGGAGGGAGGGGACGTGCTGTCCCCAGAGCCTGTGAGTGGCCCAGCCTCCCAGGGAACAATTCCTTCCCAATATCCCATCTAAATCTCCACTTTTCCACTATGAAGCCATTCCCTGTGTCCTTTCCCTCCGTCCCTTGTCCCAAGTCCCTCACCAGCTCTCCTGGAGCCCCTTCAGGCTGTGGAAGGGGCTTTGAGGTCCCCCTGGAGGGAGCAAGTTTGGAGGAGGCCGCGTGGCTGGAGATGGTTTCTCCAGAGGGACGTCCATGTTCCCATGTGGCAAAGATCCCATTGTGCACCTCCCTGGGAGCTGGGGGTGCCAGACCCCACAAGGGGACACAGCTGCCACAACAGTGCCCGAATGTCCCTGCGATGTCCCCAGGTGTCACTCACCCCCCGCAGGGTGTACACGTAGACCTTGCCCCTCTCCCTGCCCTCGCTGAAGAACATGGGCGCTCCCACCAGCAGGACGTCGGTGACGCCGTCGCCGTTCACGTCCAGGGAATTGATCTCACTGCCGTAGTAGGAGCCGATCTGCAGGAGACAGGATGGGGTGGGAATGATGCCATCATCCCCTGGGATCCGCAGGGATATTCCAAGCCCTTTCCCTGGTACAGCCACACTGTGGATGCGGCGACCACCACATCCAGGACATCCACGGCCGTGCGCCGCTGCCAAGCCATTCCAGCTTTGGAAAATCGAGGGAGAGGGTTGGTTTTTCCATGGGGGAAAATCAGGGCAGCATTCCTGGCTGGAATTACCTGCTCTCCCTTGAGGGCCTGGTGGATGGTGAGGTTCCTGTTGCTGTGCATGTTGAACAGGATGACTTTGCCGGTGTGGTTGAACCGCGGCGCTCCTGCCACGTAAATGCGCTCGTGCTTGGTGGAGATGACAGAGGAGACGGTGTAACCTGGAAAGGGATGGACATGGAGTGAGAATTCCCTGCCTGCTCCCAGGATCTGCTTTACATTAGCCCCCAGCTGCTGACATAGCTCTGGCCACTTCCCAGAGAGGGAAGCTTAAAATCCCAAATTTTTCCAAAGATAAAGTCACCCAGATGGACCCCAGTGCCTGCTCTGGTGATGCCGCCACAGCTGGAGCTGTGCCGGGAGTTTTGGAGTGCCAGGAGTTCCTTATTTAATGGAAAGTGAATCCAATTCCTGCAGTTCTTGGGCTTCTGAGCGTTTTGTTTCACGGCTCACATCAAGTTGGACAAACACTTGTGAGGTGCTGAGTGCTGGGAAGTTGCAGCTCCCGCTGCTCCGCTCCTCCGGGAATGCCGGGCAGGAAAAGCTTTGCCGGTGCTTGATGTCAACATTCCCAGTCCAATAAAAGCCATGAATCCATCAAAACCATTCCTCCTTATGGAAATAACCTTGCCTAAGCCAATGACCCTGAGCAATCCCTCTTTCCTACTGGGATCACTCCCTGGGCTGCGGCACTTCCATGGTTACTGACGGGATTTTGTAGGAATATAAAGCTGGGGCTCCCAAATCCCAGGTTTCAACCCCCAGGTCCAACATCCTGAACCTTCAGGCTCAGGTTTAAATTCCACTTAAATTCTTAGAAGTGGAACAGGGTGCCCAGAGAAGCTGTGGCTGCTCCATCCCTGGAACATTCCAGGCCAGGTTGGACGGGGCTTGGAGAAACCTGGGATAGGGGAAGGTGGAATGGGATGAGCTTTAAGGTCCCTTCCAACCCAAACCATTCCAGGATACTGGGATTCCATGAAACTCAAAGTTTGGCCAACCATGAAACTGAATTGTATTCCCTGGAATCGCATCCAGTTAAATTTTGAGTTTCTCCAGGGATTTTCAGACCCCTTTCCCTGCTCGCTGGCCTTACCTAGGGTCCCTCTTTCCCTAAAAATTCTCCCCCTGGAGGCATATTCCTAAACCAAGCACCATCCCTGAGCCCCCCAGGCTGCAGGATACACCAGCATTCCTTAATATTCCTGGATTTCTCACTCCAGGCAGTGGGAAAGAGAGCCCAGCTGAGCTCCCACATGGATTCCCATGGGACACCCACAGCCATCCCTACTCTAGGGACTCCAAGCCCGGGGGACACTCTGCTGTCACCCCCAGGATGAACCATGTGTCCAGGGACTCCCCACATTCCCAGGAAAGAGCCTGGACATGCTGATCCCACAGAATCCCACCCCTCTCTCTGCCACATCTCCAAGGAGAGGCTCCATTTTGCAATCCAGGCTGATATTTTTATTCCAGAACTTCAGTGGCTGCACATGGAATGGATTAACCCAGCAGGTATTTCCTGCCTAGGCATGAAATTCCATCAGTGCTTTGAAACCGTTCCAAGAAAAGCTGCGGATGAGCTGCTGGCTCAGCTGCTCCCAAATTTAAATCCCATTTGTGCCGTGCTCCGGGGTTGGAGCCGGGCTCTTCCCAGGTGAGGATGCTCCTGTGCTGCATCCTGCAGGTCTCCCATGATCCCACTCCCACTGAGGAATATCCCGTCCTTCCTATTATTACAGATAAAATCCCGAATTCCCCCGTGGCCTCGTTCAGCTTTCCCACCTAAATACGCTCCGTGATTTTTCAGCTCCTCCGGGAATTCCTGCAGGTAAGATTCCCGCAAAGGAATGACCTTCCCACTGCTGGTTTCCTTCAGAACAGCTCCATTCCAGTCGTAGGCTCCCACTGCTCCCAGCAGGATCCCGTCCTGTGGGAAAACAGGAGGGGTTTGATGGGATTTCTTGCCAGGTGGAGGTGATTTCATCCCTCCGATCCCATACAGACCAGGAAACCATTCTTCCAAGCACACCCGGAATGCTGGAGGGCTTTAAAAATGCTGGAATGACACTTTCACCCTATTCCTATCTTTTCAGCGGGCTTCTCTTCCCCAGGAAATTCCCAGGCACTTTTTCCATGGACATCCCAGCTCGTCCTTCCCAAGAGGGTGTGACATCAGGAGGAGCTGCTGCAGATCCTAAGGAATGCTCAGGTCTCCCAACACCTCCCTTTCCCATGGGATAATCCAGCAGCATTTCCTTATCCTCACATTAATGATTTAACTCTGTAATTAATAATTTGTCCCAAATCCCAATCTCCCACCTGGAGCAGGCTGTGATAAACAGGACAAGGCAGGAGCAATAAAACCCCACATTTCCTCTCTTACTTCCACAACGTGGGATGAAAATCCAGTCTGGGACATTTCCAGTCCAAAGGAGATCTCGTTCTTGTTAGTTCCTTAAAAAAAAAGGGGAATTGGTGTTTAATGGAGAGTTTTGCTTTCCTGGAGGGGCTGAGCAGTGCCTTGGTGGGTTCCCATCCCAATCCAGCCATTCCATGGCAGGGACACCTCCCACTATCCCAGGCTACTCCAAGCCCCATCCAACCTGGCCTTGGACACTTCCTGGGATCCAGGGGCAGCCTCAGCTTCTCTGGGAATTCCTGCCCAGCCCACCCCCACCCTCCCAGGGAGCAATTCCTTTCCAACATCCATCTAAATATCCCCTTTCCCAGTGGGAAGCCACTCCCTGTGTCCTGTCCCTCCATCCCTTATCCCCAGTCCCTCTCCAGCTCTCCTGGAGCCCCTTTAGGCCCTGGAAAGGGCTCTGAGGTCGCCCTGGAGCCTTCCCTTCTCCAGGCTGAACATTCCCAGCTCTCCCAGCCTGGCTCCAGAGGGGCTCCAGCCCTCAGAGCAGCTCCGTGGCCTCCTCTGGAATCACTCCAGCAGCTCCACATCTGCCTGATGATCCCATTTCTCCCTAAATCCCCCTAGTTCCACAACCTCATGCTGCTAACCCATCTGGGAGCTCTGCTGGGGTGCAGCTTCTCCCCTTTCAGAGCTGCGAGATCACCAAAAATGGGGATTCGGGAGATTTTCCTTCATAATTCCAGCTGCGGGAATCTTCTCATCCAGGGCAACTTCCACAGGGAAGGGCCAGGCTGGACGGAGGAAACTGGGAAACTTGTGGGGAGTTTGTGAGCCGCTTTGAGCAAAAATCCCCCAAATCCAAGATGTTTAATTCCCAGCGTGAGCCCTCCATCTCCTGTTCCAATTGTTCATTCCAGGCTGCATTTTTCCTCTGAAATTTGGATAAATTTAGTTTGGGAGGCCGACAAAGTTGTCACAAGAGCTGACATTTAAGACAGAAATATTTCCTGATATTTCATTTCAGCCAATAAAGCCGAAATCCCAACATTATTCCCATAATCTCCCCATGTCTGGCACCCCTGTCTGTGGGTTTTCCTGTTTATAACCCTGGAATTTTGATGGATGAGGAAGACACTGACACCGACACCCAAATTCCCCCCATACCAAATTTCCAAGGTTTTCTATAAAAAGGAAAATCAAAGCCACCAGAATTCCAGTGGCCGGAATGAGGTGTGTCCTTTGGAAAAGGGATCTCTGCTCCCGATATCTGAAGGATGCAACTGCTCCAAATAAAGACATTTCCTTAAAGCTGAAGATATTCCACGTGGGATTTTAGGCTCAGATATTGCAGAAGGCACGTCCAAATCGGGCAAACAAAGGATTGGCAGCACATTCCCAGCCTGGGATGTGCTGGGGATGAGCATCCCTCACCTTCCAGGCTGAAAATCCTTTCTCCCAGAGCATCCACAATGTCCTTGAGCGCCGCCTCGTCAGTGACGTTGAAGAAGTGTTTGTCGTCGGGGTCGCTGGCGATGAACTTGATCTCGTTCAGAAAGGCCTCGGGGTTGATTCCTCTCCTGTTGTAATAACCCAAGACCTGGTTGGGAATAAAACCCAAGACTCAGAGGTTTTCATGGAATTAGAATTCCCAGATGGTTTGGGTGGGAAGGGAGCTTAAAGCTCATCTCATTCCATGGGCAGGGACACCTTCCTCTATCCCAGGGTGCTCCAAGTCCCATCCAACCTGGCCTTGGACACTTCCAGGGATGAGGGGTCAACAACTTCTCTGGGCCATTCTTCCATGATGGCTAAAACCATCCCAAAGCCTTTTGGGGTGTCCATATGGGAGAAGCCCCATCCTTGGATCTGACCCCACTTTGTGGGAACAAACAGAGGAACTGCTGCAAGTCCTCCAGGCTGGACATTCCTTATGGAATTTGGTGTCCTGCCTGTTCCTGGTCCCAGCACCTGCTCTGGCAGCCAAATCCCGAGCTGAGCATCCCAAAAGCTGCACGAGGCACAAGGACCTCTTGGAATGCTCCAGGAGCAGTGGGAATGGACAGCCACAAGGAGCTCTTGGAATGCTCCACGAGCAGTGGGGATAGGCTGTCCTGGTGTACTGGGATTCCTGGAGCACACAAGGACCTCTTGGAATGCTCCAGGAGCAGTAGGGATGGGCTGTCCTGGTGTTTTGGGATTCCTGGAGCACCACCAAGCTCTGCAGGACTTCCACAACCCCAAGGTGCCCTCACTCACCGCCACCGCGTATCTGGTGACATTGTCCCTCTCGCTGTCCTCGATCACCTTCTCCAGGTCTGGGCTGTCGTGGGATTCTCCATCTGTGATGACAATCATTACTCTCTTTGCCCCTTTCCGGCCACCTTTCTGAAATGCTTCCGAGCTGCAAGTGAAGAGATGCCCTGGGCTGCTCTGTGGGGGCTCTACTGCCCCACTGAGCCCACCCTGAGGGGTCTTTGGGGCCGCTGCCCCTTGGGGAGGTGCAGGAACCCTCGGGAAACACTCGAGGATGTGGATTTTCCCACTTTTTGCAGGAAAGAGGCCTTAATTCAGAAAAATTGGACAAGGGAATGGATCTGGAGTTGGCCAGCGGAGTTTTGGCCACGGCCTGTGGGGTCATTCCCTCTGAGGGAAAACTTCTTCACCCAACTGATCAAAATCCCACTATTTTGACAAAACTTAGAGCCAAATTCCAGCACATTTATGGAAAAGGGATATTGAGCAGGGGCGGGGGACCCTGTGTGGCACAAATCACTCGGGACCTTGCTCAGATCTGGCCAGGACCCATCTAAATCTTTTCCAAGCTGCCCAGGGCAGTGCTGGAATCCCCATTCATGCAGGGATTTAAAAACCATATGGATGTGGCACTTGGGGACACAGTCAGTGGTGGCCTTGGCAGTGCTGGCATCGATCTTAGACCTCTTTTCCAACCTAAACGATTCCATGATCTGCAGCAGGAATAATGGTTGGGATGAAAGAAAAGTGCAAGAGCAGGGATTTGTCCCTGGAAAGGGAGGAGATGGAGCTGGATCTGTCCTGAGTTCCCAGGGACCCTCCAGGGATTTCCAGGAGAGCTCCAGCACCTGGCATGGAATTTGGGGGTTGGGACCTCATCCCTGAGGGCTTCTTGGAAGAGGACACAATTCCAGAGTCTGCTCCAGCCTCAACCAAGGACGGAAGCCTTTGGAAAGCACCATTTGCAAAGCTTCCCACAAACCGAATTTTTTACAAACCTTGGCGGTTCCCCCATTTTTAAGCAGCATAAAAACAAAGGGAGAGGGAGAGAGGGGAAAAAAATGGGGATTTGAAGGTTTTCCTGGGAATATAACCAGGAATGAGAGGGGTTTTACCGAGCAAACTCAATGCCATAGGCAGTCCTGGTCTCGGTGCCCCCTCGCTGCTCGATGTGGCTGGCAGCCGCCACCACGTCCTTCACGGACCTGTAGTCGTTCAGGTGGAACTCATGGACCACATCCTCTCCGTACTGGACAACTCCCACCTGGGAATGATGGAATGTCACCAAAAATGCCAACAAAATGATGTCCTGTCCACAAGGAGCTTTGTCAACCACGGGAAACACCAGCCACTGTTGAAATTCCATCTTTCATCCCTGTTTTCCTCTGTGGGATCATTAATAATACCAAATTTTATGGCTCTCCTCCCCCCCAGCTCCCAAGTTTTGGGGTGATCCAAATGGGTCCAAGTTTGGACCCACAGCATCTCCAGGTGGGACCAAACTGGGTTATTTGGGAAAATCTGGGATTTTCCTGCCCAAATCCCTGCCTAAATCAACCCATGATTACTCGGAGCAAGAGGATGGAGAGCTCTTCACAGCTGCCTGTCTTTACATAGGGTTTCATCCTCCCTGTTCCCACTGGGATGCGGGATGGGCTCCCTCCATAGCTAACTCAGGGACATTAATGGCAGCATTTTTCCCAAGGAATGAGTTAAAAATCCCAATATTTTGACAAATTCCAGCAGATTGACAGAAAAGGGACATTGGGAATGGCCCCAGGATGACACAAATGGTTCAGGGCCTTACCTGGATCTGTCCAGGACCGATGTAAAACTTTTTCAGGATATTTATCAGGAAGTGCTGGACTTCAACCCACGGATAAATGCTGTTGGATCCATCCAGGACGATGATGATGTCCATGTAGGTCTGGCATCCTGTGGAAAATCCAGGGATTTATTAAAAGAACTCTTGCAAAGGGACAGATTTATGGCTTCACTTCCAGCCAGGTACTTCCTCTTAGAATTTATCAGGAAAAAAATCAGATTTCAATCATTTGGGAAACAACTTCAGGCTCCAGCAGGGTGAGGAGAAGCCACAGGAATCCTCAAAAAGATGGGATCACTTCCTAGGAATAACACTCAGTGGCATCATTTGGGATTCAGCTTTGGAATTTGATCCCGTCTAATATCATTCCACACTTCAAAGAGGAGCAGGGTCCGGCTCCATTCCTCCCGCAGAGCCGTTCCTGATCCCTGAGTCATTCCCAGCCCTGCCATGGAACGTAAGGCGGGCATTTCCTCCCTTCCCATGAAATCCTTGGCTCTGAGGCAGCCAAAAACCCCAGAGGGGACCCCAGGGCTCGACTCCACAGCCAGAGAAGGAAGGATTTCAGGAGCTGCCTTTTTCCAGTGGAGAAAATTGCTCAGGATCGTCTCAGTCTGCTGATGTTTTATAGCATTCCTTGGAAAAGTCATAGATGATCCTGGATTTCAGGGTTTTATCAGCTGCTCTTTCATCCTCTAGGTTTTTATGGATTAAAGAATCCATGGATTGGAGTCACTCATGGATCACTGGGATCCTCTGTGTGCCTCCATCTCCATCCCATCCCGGGAATCAAGGAGAGGAGCCGACCCTGCATTCCGCTAAACAAACACTTCCTAAAACTCCCTAAAATCCCAATTATCCTTTGCAGCGAGGGCTGGAACATAACGAGGGAAGTGACACTGGGAATTTGGTGATGCCTTTACTGCCTTGATCCTGAAAATCCCATTTTCCCAAGCCCCTCTTTATGCCCTGGGAATTTGGTGGTGAGCTCTGCCTTTCCTGCCTTAATCCCCCAATAATCCCATTTTTCCAAGCCCATCTCTCTGCCCTGGGAATTAACGCACACTGGAGGGGTGCTGGAGATGGGGAATCACATCCCACAGGATGAGGAGCTCCCAGGGGCAGGACAGGCTTCTGGCAATCCTTCCCAGGAAAGCCAGGAAACTTCATTTAAACCCTCCCAAATAAAATCTCCAATCCAAATTCCCAAATTCCAAGGTATTTAACTCCTGGTCAATGAGGGCTTTGTTTTGTGCAGCCAAGCTCGGAATTCTTTCCCTATTTTCCCTCCTTAGCTGTGCTGATAAAATATTCTGGATGTTGGATTCCTGGCTTGGGAAGCAGAAGGTGTTTTTGTCTTCCCAAGGTGTCAATCACAAGGAAAATCATTCCCAGATGTGCGAAACCCTTTGGAATCGCTTCCTCTGAGCACTGACAGCACTTTATGTTCTCCCTGGGGTTGGGAAGAGAGATTGCCTCTGATTCCAGAGCTGGGATTGGGGCTGGGATTGGAGCTGGGATCATCGGTCCTCACTCTGTAGAGCTGGAGCCACGGTCCTGGAGAAGCGGAAGTTGGAGTTGACTCGGGAGCACATTCCCGTGGTGTAGTAGGAGCTGCCGCACTCGTGGGACCACAGGGGGCTGCAGGCCTGGTGGGGATGGAAAAAAGCAGGAATGGGATAAAATTATCCCTTTTCCATGGATGTGTTGACAGCTTTTCCCCATGGAATGCGTGAGGCAGTGCATGAAACAGGGAATCATGGAATTATGGAGTGGGTTGGGTTGGAATGGAGCTGGAAGAACTCATTCCAGCCCTGGCCATGGGCAGGGAAACATTCCGTAGGGCAGGTTGTTCCAAGATTTGTCCAAGCTGGTGTTGGACACTTCCAGGGATNATAATTTATTATATTTCATTATTTCATCATTCAATCCTTATAAATCTCTCTACGTCACATAAACAAAACCCCACAGAGAGGAGCCTCTCAGTCTTTATGTTCCGCTGCACATTCCCGTTGCGCATTCCCAGATTCCCATCCCAAATTNATATATATTATATAACAGATAATCTATATTTGTAATATATTGTATTATAGTCATATTAAATATAATGTAATATATTTATAAAATATTTACAATCTATAAATACATTTACAAAATATGATGATATATTAATATTTGCATGTTTTATACATGTTTATAATCTATGTAGTATAAAAGATATTTATAACATAATAATAAATCTTTATATATATATATAAAATTGTATGTACTTATATAAATATAAATAAATAGCATAGAATCATAAAATATCCTGAGTTGGAAAGGACCTACCAGGATCATAAAAGTCCAACTTTTATTTTTTAAAATATTTTTTACTTTATTTTTTATATATTTCATTTTGCTTTATTTTTTTCTATTTATTTTATTTTACTTTATTTTTTATTTATTTTATTTCATTTGCTTTTTTATTTATTGTATGTAATTTTATTTAATTTTACTTTTTAAAACATTATTTTATTTTTATTTCATTTTATTATAATTTATTATATTTCATTATTTCATCATTCAATCCTTATAAATCTCTCTACGTCACATAAACAAAACCCCACAGAGAGGAGCCTCTCAGTCTTTATGTTCCGCTGCACATTCCCGTTGCGCATTCCCAGATTCCCATCCCAAATTCCCGCTGCTCACCAGGAAGCTGCTGTCCCTGGGGTTGGTGGCCAGGCTCAGCCCCAGGCGCATGTTGTCCTTCCGCTCCGAGACGTTGGACAGCGTCACCCGCCCTTGGGAGAGAGGCTGGCATTGGGGACAGCTCCCGGGAGATTGGGAACACTCCCCGAAATCTCCAGAGCAACTGGGAATTGTGCCAGAGGAGTCTCTGCCGGCGTAACTTCAGGTTTGGGGAATTTTTGGAAGCGGTTGGTGAGGTAAGAATTGGGTTTTTCCCTAGATGAACAACTAAGGAAGGAAGATTTTTTTGGGAATGAGGCTAGGAGGGGAGGAAATCCCTCGGAGGGCTCAGCACCTCATCCCGTATTCCTGGGCCAGTGGCTGATCCGTCCCTGCGCATCCCTGTTTTTTCCATGGCACAGCCCAGAAAATGGGAAGAGCCCCCAGGGCAGCCCTGTCAATCCTAAATGTCACTGAGCCATGTTCCAAATCCCTGATCCAACAATTCCTCTGGAAAACGCAGCTCCCCGTGAGCCAGAGCTCCCCCTTTGCTGTTTGCCTGGGAAGCAAACTGGGAATCATGGAATAATTTGGGATGGAAGGAACTTTAAAGCACCATCCCAGGCTGCTCCAACCCAGCCTTGGACACTCCCAGGGATCCAGGGACAGCCACAGCTTCTCTGGGAATTCCATTCATCCTTCCTCACACTCCCAGGGAGGACTTCCTTCCCAGTATCCCATCTAGCACTTTTAGGGATAATTTGGGATGTCTGGGACCAGAATGCCCTGGTTGGGAAGGGGCCCTACCCAGGTTGAGCTTGGTGCAGTTGCCGTGGCCGTCACTTGGCACCGGACACTTGTAGACGTCTCCAGTCTTCTGCTGCCCGTTGGATTCGTATGGAGCTCCCACCACCAGCCTGTGGAAAACACGGATCCGTCAGCACCCAGAGAATGGGAATCCCCCCGGGAAAAAGGATTCCTCAGCCCCAATTCCCTGCTTGTGGTTGGGAGTGGCAGGAGAGTGTCCCAACCTCAGTCGTTGTCCCAAGGACAACTTCTCCTTCCCTTCCTGCTCGAGCAGCAAAAAGCTGGGAATGTGACTCCCTGCCGCCTGGAATTATGGAATTCGTGCCCATCAGCTGCAAGGAACGGATTCCTGGCAGGGAGAGAGGGCTCCAAACCTGTCTGGAAGCACAGGGAAGAGCAGGGGACCAGCTCCAGGATGGCACCAAATCCCTTGGAATCAGCTGAGGTGCCCATGGATTGTCCCTTCTTCCTGCTGCCTATGGAGGAGCCTTTCCATAGGATCGTGGAATGGAAGGGACCTTAAAGATCATCTCATCCCAACCCCTTCCATGGGCACCTCCCACTTTGCTCCAAGAGTGTCTCCAGGACATGGATGTGGATGCAGGGATCCAGCAGAACCAGAAGGAATAGCAAGGAGCTGGTAGAGCACTTCCAGCAAATCCCACTGGGATCCACGAGGAATTTTCCCCAGGAAAACCCTGGAAAAGGGAATTTGCTCCAACCCGGAGTTCTCAACAGCCCTGAGCCGAACATTGGGATCTACAGTGGTGGGTGAGGACGCTGGGAAGGAATTTTCCCCAGGGAAACACTGGAAAAGGCAATTTGCTCCAAGCTGGAATTGTTACAAGGTTTGGGAGCCAAACATTGGGATCTCCAATGGGGGGAAGGAATTTTCCCAGGGAAAACACTGGAAAAGGGAATTTGCCCCAAGCTGGGGTTGTTACAAACACTGGGAGCTGAACATTGGGATCTCCAGTGGAGGGAAAGAATTTTCCTCAGGAAAACACTGGAAAAGGGAATTTGCTCCAAGCCAGGGTTGTTTCGAGCACTGGGAGATGAACACTGGGATCTCCAGTGGAGGGAAGGAATTTTCCCAGGGAAACCCTGGAAAAGGGAATTTTCTCCAAGCTGGGGTGGTTACAAATACTGGGAGCTGAACATTGGTATCTCCAGTGGACATCAGGAATCTCCCTGCTCTCCAAAATAAGGGAGCTGCTAAATCCCATTCCCCCAGCAAGGATATCGGCTTTCAGCTGGGATATTTCTGGGACATCCAAACATTTCTCCCACTTTTCCATGACCACAACACTCCAACCCAGCAACCCAAAGGAGGAAGAGCACAGGACCTGAGGAATCCAGCCCTTCCTTCCAGGCTATCCCAAAAATCCTCAGCACCACGAGTTGTTGGCAACTCCTGCTCCCAAAATAAATGGGATTTTTTTTTTAGCTTCCCAAAAATCCTATGGATGCAACCGTCCGAGTCTGGATCTCCGGATAAACAGGAGCTCTTTTGTTCCACACGGCCCTTCCCAGCAGCTGGAAAAGCCACCGGCACAGATGTTCCCGGTTAGACCGGGAATGGTCATCCCTGAAAAATGCTGCTCCTCCAAAGACAAACATCCCATTCTTTTATCCCATCGCTCCCAACCGGAATTGCTCACCCAAGGAAAAGCTCCCAAATCCAAGGATTCTCATGGAAACACTTCCTGTCTTATGGCTTGAGTGTTAATGTGGGGATTCATGATGGGAAAATCTTCTCCAGCTGGAGCTGTCCTCAACAGCATCCAGGAGCTCAGGGAAATCTGGGATTTTCTGGGATTTTGCTCATTTTCCTGAGGCTCTCCCACACTGTCCATGTCCATGCAGTTGTGGAGAGGAGGGAAAAGGTGGAAGATTGGGAAGGGGGATCGAAAAACCTCAAAGATGAGGAGGAATAAAGGTGGAGGCTCCTCAGAAAATGAGGATCTCCTGGTGTAATTCCTAATTCCCAAAGAATTTCAGATAAATGGAGTTTAATGAACTTCTTGGAGCAGCTCCACCTGGATGTGCCCCCCATCCTGCAGGAAATCCTCTTGGGAGATTTCTCCATTAATTAATATTCCCGTATTAACATGACCACACCACCCATTCATAAGTATTCCCAAAAACCAGCGGATTTGGGGTCGGATCATCCCTTTGGGATGATGAGGCAAACCCACTCATTCCCCAATTCTGGGAGCTCAAAGGAAACCCAAACATTCCCAGCTTTTGGTATGAATGCGAAGGGGCTGCGGAGCTCCCAAAGCCAGAATTCTTGTCTCCCAAAAAACAATGGAATTGTTTTCCCTTTTCAGTTAACTGGGAATGATTCATCAGCTGGAGCTGGCAAATCCTCATGGAAACTTGGCAGCTCAGGAAAAGGCTTTTCCAGCTGTTTGGAAGGTGTTTTTAGGGATGCTGCTCCACTCTTCCTTTACTTAGAAACTTCAGCTTGAACTCCTGGATTTTTCCTTAAAAAAACCCAAGGGATTTGGGATGGGTCATCCCAAATCCCCCAAAATATCCAAATAATCCCAATCATCCCGAGCCAACTGGAGCATCCCGCCATAAAAGGGAGACATTCCTGGTTTTTCCAAGCTTTCCCCCTCCACACACCCTGGGATGATCCTGAATCTCCCTATTTTTCCCTGGATTCCCAAGAGGGAAAAAAATGAGGCTTTCAAAGAAAATCAGAACCAAACAATTCCCACCTTGCCTTCCTCTCCTTTCCATGCTCCCAGGAAAACAAAGGGGAAAAACCCCAGGAATTAAGCGGGAAAAACTGACTGCTCCGAGCTGTCTGAGGATGGATTCTTAACTTCCATCCCAAAAACCTAAGGAGAGGAAAAGCAGGAATATCCCAGGAGCTCAGGTTGTGCTCTCCAAGTGAAGCCCAGTGCTGGGTCCTGATTCCCAATTTTCTGTCCAGCCTGGGAATGGGATGGTTGTGTCCATGTCTGCAGCCTGGGAAAGGCTCAGATCTGGCAAAATCAGGAAATTATGGCATGGTTTGGGTGGGAAGGACCTTAAAGTTCATCCCATTCCAGGCCCAGATCTGGGACATGAGCTCTGTCCCAATCCCCTTCCCAAACCCTGTCCCAATCCCATCCCAATCCCTGTCCTGATCCCTGTCCCCTCCTGCCATTCCCATGCCTCCAAATCCCCCGGATCACCCCTGGCTGTTGTTTTTCCAAGGCTTCCCAGTGTTTTCCCCGCTTTCCTTGAAAAACAAAACCTGAATGCTCCTAGCCTTTTCCAGCCTCTCTGCATCCAGCCAGGAATGGTTATTCCCAATTTCCTGGGACACAGGGACAGGCAGGGCTGGTGCGGCTCCAGTGGTGAGAAATCCGTGACTGGACACCAAATCCATGAAAACAGCGGATTCTGTGAGCAAAGCCAGCCTGAGGAACTCTGGAATACTGTGGGCAGCAGGTATGCCACATTCCTGTTTTTTTCAGTGTCATTGTTCCCTGTTTTTCGGGATGTTAAGGAGGTGTTTACAAGCGAGGCCTGTCCATGGTTCTTGGATCAGCGGGAATTTTCCATGGAGCCATTTGGGATCCGCACGTATCCATAGGGATTTGTGGGATCTCCAGCTTCCCTCTGGAGATTCCCAAGAAAACTGTGATCCCAATTTTTTCCAAGTGGCTCTTCCCAGTTTTCCATTTCCACCCCAAATCCTTCTCCTTTGGAAGCACCGTTGATTCCCAGATTGTTGCCACCCCATCGGTGGAATGTTCGAATCCAGCTCGGAGCAACCTCTGGAAGTGGGGCTGGAATGACCCAAACCAATCCATGATTTTCTTGAAAACTAGGCCAAAAAGAGGGAAAATCCCCCAAAAACTGGGGATAGGGTGAGATCCTGCATCCAGGGGTGGGAGGGAGAGCTGGGAGCAGACATTATGGAATTTTCTGCACTTCCTACCCTTCCACCCAAATATTCCGAGCGCTCGGGTGGCAGCCAAGCCACAGAGAATTCCAGCCAAGAAAACCTCTGGCAGGAGCTGGGAACAGCAATCCCTGGAAGTGTTTTTCCAGATCAGCACAGTTCTGGCTTTCAATCCAGCCAGAGGATTTTTCCCTCTTTTTTTCCCCCTCCGGCCGGGTTCCGACTGGGAATGTCACATTTGTGCCCGGAGCAGCCGCAGGAATGGGGCTCCGGGTGCTTCTCTCCAGGATTCCTTGGTAAAAGGAGCTTTGGGGTCAGAACTTCCCTTTGGAATATGAGCTCAGGATAGGGAAAGCAGCTCCTGAGAAGCATCCAGCATCCCAAAAACTCTGGGAATAGGGTTCTGTGTTCCCCTCTCCAGGATTCCTTGGAAAAGGAGCTTTGGAGTCAGAACATCCCTTTGGATATGCGAGATACGAGCTTGGGATAGGGAAAGCAGCTTCCCAGGAGCATCCAGCATCCCAAAAATTCCAGGAATGGGGCTCAGGGTGCCCCTCTCCAGGATTCCACAGCTCCTGGAATGATGGGCAGCAACCCGGACAAACACTTGGAAGGGGGAGATGAAGGGAATTTTTTCCCTTTTTTCCCTGCTCTTGGACCTCTAGGAATATTTTTCCCCAAATTCCATGAGATTCCAGGTTGTGTTGCCCACAAACATCCAGGAGCTCCATGGGAAGAGTGCCCATTCCCATGGGAGCTTCTAGGTTTTTAGGGATACAAATCCCACATTTGCGGGAATTCTTTGCTCATTTTTCCCAAATAATTCCATCCACAGCATCCAACCTGCCTGGATTTGGGATTCAACCTTAAATCCCCCAAAATCCCCTCCATCCTCCCAAGAATTCCCTCTCCTTATCCCAAAATTCCTTCCAGGTTGTTTTGTCCCAAACACAGCAGTGCAGGGAGCTCCCATTTTTCCCAAAAATCCCCAGCTTGGACACTGGGAATGCTCTGATCCCATAATCCCAGCTCCCCCTTGCCCTGCCTCCTCTGGGAGCACTCCAGGCCCGGGAAGCTGCAATTCCACGGAGCTCTGGTGTTTTTTGGGATGAATTCCAGGCACCTGTCATCTTTTCCATTCCCACTTGGAGAAGGGGCATCCAGCTCCATGGAAAAGAGGAAAAAAGTGCGGAGAGGGAGGTCTGGAAACCCCTCACTGCTCTGGAAAACGCCAGAGCCAAGTGAAATCCCACATGGATGAGCTTTTCCAGCGTTAAAAATCCAAGTGGAATTTTTTTCCCCCCCTGGAGTTTAATAACCTGAATTCTTCCCTCATGGATTTTCCACTCTCTGAGATGCACTTCCAGCCCCCACCTGCGAGTCTGGGTGGTTCCTTGAAAGGTTTGGAAAAGGGGAGAAATTCCTGACTTTCAAAAACACCTGGAAAAATCGAAACCATTTGGATTCACTCCAATATTCCTTTATAAATATATGGAAAAAGATATCAACACAAAATTCTTGGAATCCGTTCCCAAACAATTCCCAGCAGCCAAAAGCAGCATTAAAAGGCTCAGACTGAAGGAGAGGTGCCAAAATCCTCAGATTCCATGCTTGGAATTTGGCAGCTGGATCCCATCACTGGGATTCTGAGAGAACCCCGGAGTCTCTGCTGTATTCCAGTGGATTTTGGGAAATTCTTTGGGATGGGATTGGAAGATGCGCACCAGGAATTGGGGTCTCACAACCTTCCCATTCCTTCCATGTCCTGCCAGCTCCTGGAATTTTCCAGCTCCTGGAATGATTATCCAGCTCCCTCTGCACATCCATGGCTTTCATTCCAGAGGTTTTGGTTGCTCCCCCATTCCTCCTTTGAGTCGCTGCCTCCATTTTTTAGCTGTGTCCACATTTTCTATTGGAATTTTTTCCCGCTTAATCTCAGATTCCAGCAGCGCTGTCCTGAGTTTTTATGTCCGTGTCCATCTGTAGGATCCCGCTGGAAGAATTCCATTTTTCCAAGCAGAGGGAACCAACAGAAGGAAAAACTAAAGGTGGAGCCTGCAGATGTTGGCAGGAAAAGTTGGGAAAATCAGCCAGAGCTGGTCTTTGCTCCAGTGTCCTGCTTGGGAAAGCAGGAAAAAATTCCCATTGTCCAGGGAATTCAGCCCTTGGCCACCCCATCAGTGATGAGGCATGGAAAAAAGGGATAAGAGATCCCAAATATCCCAGGAATTTCAGCCCCTCTGCTGGGATGGAGCCTGGAAACAGCTCCTAGGGATAAAACTGGGATGGGAATATTCCCCAAATTTTCCAGCAATTTCCCTCAGAGAGCTCAGAAATCCCAGGAAACACTGAAGTCCCAACTTTTATCCAGAGCTGTTGATCCCAAGGTATCACCTCTTCCATAGGATGCACAATTCCAGTTGGAAACAACCCCCAATCCTGGCAGAAAACAGGGCTGGGAGCCATAGAAAGAAAGATTCCAGCTCCCCAAACTTTCATGGAATGGGAATCTCAGGTTTGGGATACGGGATGGCATCCCCCAACAGGGCGTTCTGAAGGCAGAAAAGGTTGGATTCCAGAATTCCAGGAGTATCCATTGCTTTAATTATGGGACTAAGCCTGGCTTGATCCACTTGGGGGGCAGATCTGGAATTCCAGGGAATTCCAGGGTCTTCAGAGCATCCGGATGTGCTCCTGGAATGCACCCAAGGTCTCCAGGATCAGCCTTGGGATCAGCCCTGGGAACAGCCCTGGGATTGGCCCTGGGATCCCCCTGGGATCAGCCCCAGGATCCCCCTGGGATCAACCCTGGGAGCAGCCCCAGGATCCCTCTGGGATCAGCCCCGGGATCAGCCCAACCCATCAAACCCCAAACCGGAGCCAATCCCAGGCTCATCCCACATTCCCGATGGATATTCCCTATGGAGGACTTCTCCAGGCCCCGGCTCCTCCATGGAAACTGTAAAAAATGGGATAGCCCCGACCCAAATTCCAGCTGGAATTCCAGCTGTTCCAGAGCCCGAGGGCATCCAAGGAATCCTGATCCAGCCTGGAGCATGTGCCGGGACACCCCCTCCATACCCACCCTTCCCAAATTTCCAATATTCCATTATCCCACCAAAAATTCCTCTTTTTTTAAAGAAAACCTTTCCATTCAGCACCTCCAAGAGCAACCTCATCCTGGCACAGCAATTCCCGCCCCAAACTGGGAATTCTGTTGGAGATCGTTGGGTGTGGGGTGGATTGGTGTAATTCCCACTGAAATTCCCACTGAAATGAGAGAGGTTCCGGAGCCCACTCACCATTTCTTCCCACCGATGTCGTGCTGCTGCACCGTGTATCCAAAGAAAGCTTCCCTGGATCCTGGGATAATCTGGGGCCTCTTGGTGTCGATGTTGAAGGAATCCCCGAATCCTGGGAAAAAAGGGAAGGATTTGGCTGGAAAACCCAAATTCCACGTGGCCAGAGGATTAACCGGGAATCTGAAAACTCAGAAGGGCTCCAGCCATGGAATTATTCCAATCCCAGCCCCACTCCAGCTGTTCCTGCTTGGGGTTGGATTTGGTGATTCCAGAGGCGCTTCCAAGCTCGCCCATCCCAGGAAAGCTGCTCCCAAAATTGCCCCAGGAGCGTCCGACATGGGGCAGGGATGATTCGGTCCCATTCCCGCCCCAGCCAGGATGGAAATTCTGAAGTATTCCAGCCCCACCTCACCTGCAGCTTCCCAAAATTCTGCTTGCCATCCCGAAATTCCCAGGGAATATCCAGCCCTTGGGATGGAGCTTTGAGCTCATTTAGGATTGAGAATCCCTGGAAATCAGCACATTCCTAGCCCACCTGCGGAAGGGATTCATCCCAACAGCTCATCCTGGGAATCCCCCAGAGCCAGGATAGGAATGGGAAGGAGAAGGGAGCTCCTCCTCCTCCGCTTGGAATCCATGGATGAGCTGGGCTGGATTTGGCCACTTCCATGGGCATCACGGGATGGGATCCATGGAAAAGGGGCTGCCATGCCACCCAGCCCAGCCATTCCCAAGGGTTTTCCCAGGGATCCAAAGCTGGGATTCCCATTTCCTGTCAGAGCAGGAGCTGAGGCAAGGCAGCTCCAGAGGGGGATCTCCCTAAGGATGGAATTCCAACCAGGAATTCCAAAAGCTATTTTTGGGCTTAGGACCCAAACGATGCTCTGGATAATTCCCATTCCCACGGAACAGCAGGAGCAGGATCCCAGTCCATGGCATCCCAGTCCTGGGATCCCAGTGCTCACATGGAACAAATTCCTGAGAAATTTCCTGGCCCGGAGCAAATTTTGTGGAATTTTCTGGCAGCTCCTCCCTCTGCCCGGAAGCAGAACCAGGTGGGAAACTGGGAAATCAGGAATTCCCCCAGGACTGGATCTGGGAATGCTGGAGACACCCCTTTGCTATCCATGGGGAGATCCAAATCCCAGGAGAGAGCTGCAGGATGGACCTGGATAACCAGGATGTCCCGGATTTGATTCCCTGGATCCTGCTGGATGTGTCATTCCAAAACCAACTTTGAATCCTCCTCCAGGACAGGGATGGGAGGCTCAGTTTGGAATTTCAAGGGATTTAAAGGAGGAATTTATAGGGATATGTCACTAGGAAAGGTTGGCACTGCAGAAAAATCCAGGTTGGGAATGTTTGGATAGACAGGAATGTCCGAGATAACGGGAATGTTTGTAATCCCAGGAACAAATCTGCCCCTGGAGCAGGGAATGACAGAATCCAGCCATGGATTCTAAGGTGGAGGAGCTTCTGAACGCTCCAAGAAGCACTTCTGGAAAGCAGGGATAAGAAAACCGGGAGCAGGGAAGAGAGCCAAGATTTTTTGTGGAGTGTTGACCTCATTTCACATTCCCAAAGAAATGAAAAGCTTCTCCCAGCTCCCAGCTGGAGAGAGGGAAACTAGGATTGGGCTTGGATGATGGGAATGATGGGAAAGGGAAAGCAGGAAGGGCATGGAGAGCAGCCTGGAATTGGTGGGAATTTTGGGAAAGGGATTTGGTATTCCCAGCAATGAATTCCAAGAGCCGGAAGTGTAGGAGAAGGGGATGAGTTTTCCTCTTAACTTTCCTGGATTTTGCACCCAAGCAGAGGATTTTTGGGAATGGGAACACCGGGATAAATTGGAGAATCCCATTCCATGGCTCCTTGGTTTAGGAGCTGCAGCTTCTGGATAAAACTCTGGAAAAGGAACAGAAACCTTCCAATGAACAGAAATATTCCATGGGATGAGAAATTTCTGGGAAAACAGGGAGAAGAGCTGGGAGTGGCTCCTGCTGGAGCATCCCAATCCCAGGGAACAGACACAGGGAAGCAAAAAAATCTGGGAGAGAAGATTCCAAGCAATGGATGGAACCTCAGAGCTCCGACGGAAGGAAAGGAATAAAATAAATATTGGAAATATTACAAAATATTGGGAATATTCCAACTGGCTCCAGCTTCAATGGGTTTTCCCATTTTAGGGTTTTCCTTGGAATTCCAAGGGCAGGAAGCCTCAAATTCCTCTTCTCCTTTGGAGCTTCTGGAGCATCCAAACTTTTGGTTCTTGTCAAGAAAAATCTTGGGAAACAAGAAAATCTTTGGGAAAGAAGAATGGGAATGAAATTCACCTTTCCTGCCAGGAGGATAACTGGGATAAAAAGAAGTCCTTGGAAGGGAAATTTCTGGGATGGGGAGGATTCCAAAGGCTCCAGTACCAGGGGGGAAACTGGGGAAAACTGGGGAAAAAAAGGGGGGGGAAAAACTGAGAAAAAANAGCCTTTGGGATTCCCAGCTGGAAGAGGAACTCTGGGAATGTTCCTGGCAGCTTTCCCATGATTCCCAAGCCTGTTTCTTCTTCCATGAAAATTTGGGGCTGGATTTTGCTGCCTTTGCTCCGAAGTTTTCTGATTCTGGGAGCTGCTGGAAGAATATCCTGGTTTTTATTGGATTGTCAGGAAAATCCAGCTTTTTTCCCTGAGCTCTGGCACTGCTGGAGCTCAGGATGGGATTCTTGGAGAGGGAATATTGAGCTGAACAAGGAAAGCTTTATAAAGGATAACAGATATTTGGGAAAAAACTCTGGGAATGAGCAGGGTGGGCTCAAATTCCCGGGAATCCCGCTTTGCCAAGGGAATACTGGCAGCTCCCAGTTCCTCTCCCATCTCTAAGCTGGAGTTTGGCATCAACTATTAGGGAAAATCCCGGGATTTGGAGCCTGGGGATGCTGGGGATGAACGGAGGCTCAGTCATTCTGGTGTTGGAACATTCCTGGTTTCCCACAAAATCCCTGGCAAACAGCTCTGGGGGGGGTTGCGACACCAATTCCAGAATTCCAACTTTTTGGGCCTCCCAAAAGTCGGGAGGAGCCACTGGATGTTGGGAATGTGTTGATGATCCGTTAGGGATAATGCCAAGCGGGAATTAATAACGGCAGCACTTCCCAGGAAAATTCCAGGAAATCCATAGGATGGGGAGAAGCGCCTGCTCAGAATCCCAAGGGCCTCAGGGGGGTTTTATGGGATTTTTTCCTGGCTAAATCCTGGATGGACAAAGCCCCACCCACTGTGCAGCCTCCCAAAATTAAGTCCCCACCATTCCCAAGGATCCTTGGGAATTCCCAATCCTAAATGTTCCCCACAATGATTCCACCCTTTGGAGAGGGAAGGAGCTGATTCCTTCCCTGGAAAACCAAACTGGCAAAGGAAAATGGATGCCAGGGAATTTATGGAATCTCAGCGCATCCTCCTGGATCCTCCCGGAATTCCCAGGTTTCCTGGGAAGTGAAGTGTCCATGATCCCAGGGCCACCCATTCCCATAGGAAGTGTTGATGGACAAGAGAGGCTCAGAATTCCTTGGATGGGCTCTCCCACTTTGGCTCCGGAGCCTCAGAGCTGCTCCAAAGTTTCAGGACACCTTGGAATGTCCCAGGATGGGATTTGTGCTGGGAATGTCACTGGAAGGGGACAATCCCCAGGGACACCACAGAATTCCCAGCCCATGGGTCAATGGAAAAGCAGGAACAGAACTCTGGAGGTTCTCCCAGGACTCTGGAGAGAGCCAGGAGTGGGATTTCCTCAGGAAAAGCAGCCAGGACGGGGAGCAGAGGGATCATTCCCATGGATTCACATCCCAACACCCTGAGCTCATCCCGGAGCCCTGGGAGATCCCAAATATCCACAAATTGCTTGGGATCTAGATGGAAAACAGCGGGAAAAAGGAATCCACCAGGAGCTGAACACATCCCGGTCCGGAGCCACCAAGGAGTGCCGGGAATGCGAACCTTTCCCACTGGGATACGGCTCATTCTGGACACCTCACGGGCAGAAATCCCTAGGGCCAGAAATCCCTGGATACCGGGAAACCTGGATATGCCAGGAACCACCCTGGGCAGAAAGATCCAGGGGCAGAAACCTCTGGATACAAGAACATCCAAGGACAGAAACGCCAGAGGATGGAAATCCCTGTGGACACAAATCCCGGGATACAGAAACATCCCGGGGCAGAACAAGTTGGGAATAAAAATCCCCATGGACTGAAACACCCATGGAAATCCTTGTGGATAAAAACATCCAGGGACAGAAATATCCATGGACAGAAACCCCCGAGGATGAAAATCCCCGGATACACAAACTCCTGGATACAGAAATATCCAGGGACAGAAACTCCCAGGAATGAACATCCCCATGGACAGCCCCCTCCATGAACAGACCCCTTGTAGGGATCATCCCACACATCCCAAGGCGGAATTCCTGTTGTGCCATATTCCCAAATCCCCCCTTTATGGACCAGCATCGCATCCATGGGGGAATTTCCCAGGGCTCCGCCAGCTCCCAGGATTTTTCCAGCATCCCATTCCAGAGCGGCGGCCACGCCGGCAGCCCCGATCCATCCCTGCACACATGTTCCCAATTATTCCAGGAAAAGCAGCTCAGCCGCGGCTCCCTTGAAAGGATCCCCCGGCAGAAAGGGAAAAATTCCCTAAAAGCGGCCATAAAAACCCCAACCATCCTGGCGCGTTTTCCAGCAGGAAGTTTGGGAATGTTTGCAGCTGGAGCAGGCGCGAGCCGGTGGCCGCGCTGCTGGGAGTGGGGAAAAGCTTTTTTTCCCCTTTTTTTCCCTGATTTTTCCCTGTTTCCCCCCCACTTTGGCGGCTCCCAGCGCGGGTGGATTCCAGATGGGATCGAAATGGGAATGAGCGCCACTGGGGAGGCTCGTATTCCAAGCAAAAGCCTGAGCGAGCCGGGAAAAATCCTAAAAATCCATCCCAGCCCCCCAGAGCAGAACGGGAAAAGCCGCAGGCTCAGCTCCTGGAATTAAACTCCGCCTAAAGCTGCTCCTAACTTATTTAACCCTGAGCATTCCCATTTTTCCAACGGGACAAAGCTCAGAAAAACAGGATTTAGGGAAAAGGGGATTACATTTGGGGCGGGGGGGTTCTTTCCCCCCAACATCTGATCCCTCGGGAAAATCCCGATCCCGGGAATACCATCCAAGATCTCCATCCCTTTCCAGCTCCCTCCCAGCTCCTGGCAAAAATTTTCCGAAGAGACGCTTTAAGGTTTCTCCAACGGCTTTTCCAAGCGATTCCCGGTTTTTAGGGTTTGGGATGGGCACTCACCGGGCAGGAGGCAGAGGGAACAGGCCAGGAGAATCCTGCTGGGAAAGGCCATGGAATCGCTGGCTGCCCCAATCCCCGCTCCCGAGCATCGGCGGGAGGCAGGACTGGGAGCTCCTATCCCAAATCCCTTCCCTTATCCCAAGCTTTTCCCGGCTCCCTGACAGCGGGTGAGCATTGGGAGGGAGTGGGAGGGACGAGGGAAACTGGGAGGAGGGACAGCGGGAAAAGTTGGGAATGGGAACAGCCTCCTCCGGCCGCGGCACCCTTTAGGGAGAGGCTTCCAGCTGGGAATTGCAACCTGGAATCACAGCTATGCCAGCCAGGAATTCCAGTCTGGTCCAGCAGGAAAGGATAGGAATAGGGACACCTTTTCCAGGCCACGGCACCCTTTAGGTCCGGCTTCCAGCTGGGAATTCCAACCTGGAATCCTGGGCCTCTCCCGGTGGGATCCCACCGGGATCACACCTGGGGGGGATTGGCAAGGGAAGGGCTTCGAGGAGACACCGTTGGCTGCCAGTGGCACCTTCGGGGGTGGCACCTCCACTGGGTGCCACCCTCAGCTTGGTGCCACCTCTGCTGGGTGCCACCTCTGCCCAGGTGTCACCTCTCTTTGGGTGCCACCTCCCCTAGAGTGGCATCTCCACTTGGGTGTCACCTCTGTTCAGGTGTCACCTCCCTTCAGGTGCCATCTCCACTCGGATGCTACCCCCAGCTTGGTGTCACCTCTGCCCAGGTGCCACCTCTGATCTGGTGCTGCCTCCCTTCAGGTGTCACCTCCCTTTAGGTGCCACCTCCACTCGGGTGCCACCCCTGCCCAGGTGTCATCTCCACTCGGGTGCCACCCACAGCTTGGTGCCACCTCTGCCCAGGTGCCACCTTTGCTGGGTGTCACCTCTGATCTGGTGTCACCTCCCTTCAGGTGCCACCTCCACTGGGAAACAAGGGGGGAAAACTGGGAGAGAGGAGAGGGGAAAATCTGGGAGAGAGGGGGAAAAAACTGGGGAAAAAAGGGGGGAAAACTGGGAGAGAGGTAAGGATAAACTGGGATAGAGGGGGGGAAAACTGGGAGGGGAACTGGGAAAAAAAGGGGGAAAATTGGGAAAAAAAAGGGGGGAAACTGGGGAAAAAAGGAGGGGGAAGTGGGAGAGAGAGTGGGAAAAACTGGGAGAGAGGAGAGACGGAAACGGAGAGAGGAAAAACTGGGAGGGGGGAAATGGGAAAAAAGGGGNTCTCCACTCGGATGCTACCCCCAGCTTGGTGTCACCTCTGCCCAGGTGCCACCTCTGATCTGGTGCTGCCTCCCTTCAGGTGTCACCTCCCTTTAGGTGCCACCTCCACTCGGGTGCCACCCCTGCCCAGGTGTCATCTCCACTCGGGTGCCACCCACAGCTTGGTGCCACCTCTGCCCAGGTGCCACCTTTGCTGGGTGTCACCTCTGATCTGGTGTCACCTCCCTTCAGGTGCCACCTCCACTGGGAAACAAGGGGGGAAAACTGGGAGAGAGGAGAGGGGAAAATCTGGGAGAGAGGGGGAAAAAACTGGGGAAAAAAGGGGGGAAAACTGGGAGAGAGGTAAGGATAAACTGGGATAGAGGGGGGGAAAACTGGGAGGGGAACTGGGAAAAAAAGGGGGAAAATTGGGAAAAAAAAGGGGGGAAACTGGGGAAAAAAGGAGGGGGAAATTGGGGAAAAAAGGGGGAAAAAGTGGGAAAAATGGGGTGGAAATTGGGAAAAAAGGAGGGGGAAATTGGGGAAAAAAGGGGGAAAAAGTGGGAAAAATGGGGTGGAAATTGGGAAAAAAGGAGGGGGAAATTGGGGAAAAAAGGGGGAAAAAGTGGGAAAAATGGGGTGGAAATTGGGAAAAAAGGAGGGGGAAATTGGGGAAAAAAGGGGGAAAAATCTGAGGAAGAGGGGGAAAAGAAACTGGGAGAGAAGGGGGTAAAACTGGGAATGTTTCATCCCAGGGAGCAACTTCAGCTGGATGCAGATCTGGGAATTACATAAGCCATTCCCAAAGGGAAGGTCCCGTGTCTTTCCTGAATGAAAATCCTTGGATGACTCCTGAAAAACCCTGGATAAGGAGGAGGCTGCTCCGGCCGTGCCCTCCCAGCTGGAGCTGGATCTAGGAGCCCTCCAGGGCTGAGCCCTGATCTGGGAAAAGCCTTTGTTTGCCTGGAAAAACCTACGGATAACGGGAATTAGTCATGGAATCGTGGAATGCTTTGGTCTGGGAGCTCATCCCATCCCAATCCCTCTCCATGGGCAGGAATGGCGCCCACAAATCCCTGGATCCCAATCCCAGCTCCTCCAAATCCCACAGGATTTTGTGCTTCCACCTCACCCCATCCCGACCTTCCTTCCCGACTTTTTTGGGATCCATTCCCAGGAGGTTTTCCCACGTCCAGGCTCGGTTTTTCCAGGCTCCAGCTGTTCCCGTGGCAGCTCCTTGATCCCGACCTTTGGGAGGCGTCCGGCCTTGGATGCGGCTGCCTCGGGAGTTAGGGAAGAGCGATGTTGGAAACGAGGAATGTAAACACAGGCTGGGAATGACAACAATTCCCAAATTCCCAGATTTCAGCTGAAGTGGGGGGGGCATGCAGGGATTTCATCCCACTCCAGAGGCTCCGGACAGGGCTTTTCCCACTTTCCAGGGAAGGATGGATGCTCAGGAACACCAAGACCCACTCCAGACCTGGATCTGGGATTGGGATTTTTCCCTCTGGATACCAGGGAGCAGTTCCAAGATGGAGCACGTGGATCCCTCATTCCTGATCCAGCAGCTCTGCTGAGCTCAGAGCTCCCGAGAATTGGTCCAAAAAAAAAGTTGGAAGCAGAATTCCAGCCTCTCCCACAGTGGCAGCTCTTAAAGGAAAACTCATTGAACACAAGGAATTTCGGGATGAGTTTTCCACGGAATTCACTCCCTCACTCATGTGACACCACAGGGACAAACCTCCCTGGAATCCCACCTGGAATTCTCCATGGATCAGCCTGGAATGACTTTCCATGGATGCAGAAGAATTTGGAGTTTTTCCAGGCCAAATTCCTACTCCAGAGGATCTGTGGGATGCCCCAAATCCTTGGAGCACCTGGCCCCACCTCCCACCCCTTTAATTAACGGCTCCTAATTAGCACTGGCAGCTGAGTGAGCTCATTTGCATATGCAGCCACAGCTGCAGCTCCAAAGGGGCCCCAAAAACCGGGATGATCCTAAAGGATTCCTGGAAAAGGGACAGGGAGGACTGGGAGGGGAGGAGGGGCCAGGGGGAAACCCCTGGGATGGATCCTGGGATCAGTCCCCCAAAATTATGGGTGGATCCAGGGATCTGCTTCCTGAAATTCTGGGATGGATCCTGGAATTTGCTCCCCAATTTCTGGGGTGAGTTCTGGGATCTGCTCCCCCAAAATTCCGGGATGGATCCTGTATTCAGCCCCCCCCAAAATCTTTAGTGAGTTCTGGGATCAGCCCCAAAATTCTGGGATGGATCCTGGGTTTAGCGCCCCAAAATTAAGGGGTGGATCCAGGGATCTGCTCCCCAGTTTCTGGAGTGGATCCTGGGATTATCCTCCCAAAGTGCTGGGATGGATCCCGGGATCAGTCCCCAGAATCCTGGGATGGCTCCTGGCAGATGGGGAGTGCAAATTCTGGGAATACCAACGGGAACGAGGAGCTTTGGGGGCTCCCATCAGCTGCTCCTCCACTGCCCTTTCCAATCCCTGCTCCCGTTCCTGGGAATTGTGGGAATCCTTGGCTCAGAGGGAGCCTCTGAGGGGACCTGGTCCCTCTGTCCCTACTCCTTGTCACCCCATGGAAATTTGGGAATGCTCCTGGAGCGAGGGGAAAAGGAGCAGCCGGGCCGGAGGTGTCGGATTCTCCTTTAAAATTCCCATTGGAGCCAAGTCCAAACTCATCCATCAAACATCAGACTCCAGACATGGAAAACGCTCCTTAAATTCCCTGGGCTGGCTTCCTGCAGCCCGGGATTCCTGCCAGGAGCCCTTTTCCATGCCCGACTCCTGCTGTTTTCCGAGCTGCCACTGGATCCCGCAGTTTCCAAACTCAGCTTCTCCCCAGCAGACGGGAACGGGGCAGCCGTAAATCCGAGCTCTGTTTCCATGGAATTCCATATCCATCCCGGAGCCAGGCTGAGGAGGGATGGGAAATGAGCTCCCAGTGCAATTCCAGAGGCTCAGGTGGAATTCCCGCTGGATTCCCGCCCTCGTTCCCATTCCACCGGACACCACTCCCTATGGGAGATTCATTATGGGATATGAAAACTCTGGGAATTTCCTAGAAGCTCCCACAGCTCAGGGAGCCCATGGGATCCAAACGCTTGGATTGGGAACATCCCCCATAAACCCCAAGGTCGCTTTTATCCCAAAAATTCATCCCACTTTTCCCTTGATTCCTTGAGCTTTATCCATTGGCATTGGAAAAGAGAGGAATTCTGCAGATTTCTTCTGGGGATGGGATCATCATAACTCTGAGTCCATGGAGGATGTTGGGAGAATTTTGGAAAAACGTTGGATTTGAGGATCAAACAGGGAGATTCCCACCTCAGCCCACCTGGACTCCATGGGATTTTTGTAACCACCTTGGATTTTCCCATTTATCCCTCATTTAAACCTCTCCCACCCCGCTTTCCCAGGATCCCACAGGTTCCTCCTCCTCCATCCCTCGGCTTTCCCACTTCAAAATAAATCCGGATGGGCAGAAAAGAAGGAAGCTGGGATAGGCACAAAAAATGATGGGAGTCCTGGAATGGTTTGGATGGGAAGGGAACTTAAGTTCATCCCATTCCATGGGCAGGGACAATTCCCACTATTCCAGGCTGCCCCAAGCTTTCCTTGGACACTCCAATCCCAAATATTCTTCTTTCCCTCCAACCTCTTCCCCAGATCTCTTGCCTCACTCCCTTTCCGTCATCCTCTCCCAAGCTTTTCCTGTCCTATGGAATCCACACTTCATCCACAGATTCCATCCCCAGGGATTCCCAATCCTGGTGGTCTCCTGGGGATTGGAAGCCAAGGGCAGCATTTGGAGATGGGAATTTCAGCTCCCGCTTCCATCTCCTGTTCCTTTGGACATGCTTTCCCACTGGGAAGAGCTTCTCCCTCAAATCCACAATTCCCAGGGATTGGTGCTCCCAATCCTGGTGGTCTCTTGGGGATTGGAAGCCTTGGAGATGGGAATTTCATCTTCCCCTTCCATCTCTGTTCTTTTGGAAGCAGTTTCCCACTGGGAAGAGCTTCTCCCCCCAGATCCACACTTCCATTCCCAGGGATTCCCAATCCTGGTGGTCTCCAGGGAAATTGGAAGCCAAGGGCAGCTCTTGGAGATGGGAATTTCAGCTCCCACCTCCCTCTCCCGAGGCTTTGGAAGCACCTTCCCACCGGGAGGAGCTGCCTCATCCCAATCCCTTCACCCGCTGGAATTTTCACTTGCGCTCCGCATTCAGTTCATACTCAGAATGAGTAAAAGCGGCTCCAAACTCCCCTCGTGAAAAACGGGATCTTTTCCAGGGATAATGGGAAGCAGATGCCGGCGGCAGAGGGAAGCGGCAGCAGACGGAGCTGTTTGTTCCCGCTGCCGGTGGTTGGAAATGGAATCTTCCCCCTTTCAATCCTGGGATTCGGGTTGTCCATGTGCTCCCAGCGCCAGGTGTTGTTATTCCAGAGGAACTTTCATCTGAAGGGAAGAATGCCCGGCCCTGGATTTCTCCATAAATTATCCACTCTGGAATCCAAACATGCGGCTCCGGGTAATTGGCAGCTGCGGTGGCTCCGGGATATTCCAGGACACTCCGGGTGCTGTATCCATGGTATTCCCGTTCCTCTGTAATTGTGGGCAGAGCCAGGGATGTGCCAGATTCGGCCACGCAGCTCCGGCAGTGACGGGAATGTCCCGGAACTGGAATCACTGGATGGGCCACGGCAGCAGCTCTGGGGGTTTTTCCCTAAGGATCAGGAGGATCCTTCCCAAGGAGGATCATCCATCTGTGATTTCAGAGGGAATGCTGGTGCTGAGGAAAACCTGGAGCACCTGGAATTGTCCCACCTGTCCCTGGGGGGGGGGGTGGGGGGGGATGTGTG
>VZRV01003188.1:51183-86243 GCA_013398115.1 Falcunculus frontatus
ATCCCCCCCCTGACCGAGGTCCAGCCCCTCCGGAGGTCGCGCATCCCTTCCCGGACCTCTCCAGGTGGCTGGAATGGCTTGGAAAACCTCGGGAATGGCGCTGGGGGGATTGGGATTGAGGAGCCGAACGGGGGGAGCTCGGTGGGAGGGGGCGCAGGGGGTGCGGAGCCCCCAAATCCATCCCGAAGCATTCCCGGCGTGGCTCTCCCGGATTCCTGTGGAGCAGGGAAAGTTGGAAAAAGGAAACCTGGGAAAAGCCCGGGTGGGGTCACCAATCTTTGGGATCGCTGGGGGTTGGGAACAGGGATAAGGAGCTGCTGGAATCTGGAAAGGGAAGATCCCTGTTCTGATCTTCTTCCCATCCCGCGATCCCTCGGAGCTGATCCCATTCTCCCATCCCATGGCCGAGGTTGTGCCCCTGGGGTGATCCAGAGGTTCCAGATCCTGCTGGATTTGGTGACGTGGAGCAAAGGGGGCAATTCCAGACTGGGAATCCGTGGGATTTGGGAGCAGGGAGCTCCAAGCTTGTCCCATCCCGAGGGTGTGGCACAGCCAGACATTCCAGGGAAGCAGCCTCGGGAAAGGTCATGGGGTGGGAAGGGTCTGGAATGGCCTCAGTGGGATCTGGAAATGGGATTGATGATCCCGGGAAGCCCTGGGATGTGACATGGATTGGGACAGCCTGGGATATTGGGAATGATGCTGGTTTGGGGCACTCAGAGTGGGAGCCAACAGGACCGGCGCCGATCCTTCTCCAAATCCTGGAATGGGATGTGGGAATGTCCAGATAACACCATGCTGGTGGCTCCCAGGGAAAACAGGGTGAATCCCTCTTTTTCCCATCTTTTTCCTTAGGAAAAAACTTGTGGGATGTGCCCAGCGCTGCCTTGGGGATTGGGTATTCCCAGAATTCCCAATCCGTGCCAGCATCCCGGGAAAAGTGTGTTCACAGCAATTCTGGAGAGGGATGGATGAACAGGCTGGAATTTGGGTTATAAAAACTGCAGTTGGGATAAACTATTCCCAAATTCCCAGATATCCAGGGGTGCAGTTGGAAGCCAGGCTGGGAATTTGTAGCACTCATTCCCAGGGGGTTTTTTTGGAGCGGGAATGGATTTATCCAGGAAAAAGGCCCCAGGGAAAGCACCTGCAGCAGGATGGGAATTCCCTGTTGATTTTCTGGGAATGGATGAGCAAACGGAAAAGATTTCCATCTTCTGTCCCAAAATTCCCTCTGTTAGATCCAAGCTCTCCCTATGGATTTGATCTCCTGCAATGTGGATTGATGAAATCCAAAGAAATTCCAGGAGATTTTCTGGCACAGCATCGATTCCAAAGCTTTTCCAGGCAAAACTGGGACATGGATCCCAGTCCCTGGACATTCCCTGGATGTGGAGAGGGAAAAGGGAAGTGGCACAAGGAGCTGTGGGAGAAGAGAGGCTTTTCCGGGATGTGTTTGGATCCAGGAAAAGCTGATCCCAAGCTGTGGGAATGGTGGGATCTGGTGATGGGAATTGTTCCCACAGTGAGGCAGGAAAAGGGGGAGCTCCAGGGAATTCCTGGATCTGCATCCTGCCCCAGCTCCTGGCCTTATCCGGGACAGGCGTTTGGGATTCTCCTCCCACGCTGGGGCCGCTTCCCAGGCGGAGCTGGATATCATGGATAGGCTTTTCCAAGCTTTGTAAATATTCCTGAGCAATTCGTCCTTGGGAGGAAAATCCAGCTGAAAACTGGAAGCAGGGAATTAAAGCCAGGCAGAGCCATCCTGAGGCATCGGAGAGGGAGCACAGAGAGCTTTTCCCGGGATGTGGGGGCTGGGAAGAGCCTTGGAGGGGGCTGGAATATCTGCTGGAATATCTGCTGGATCCATCCCTGTCCCGATCCACCCCCTCCCTTCCCACGGGAAGAAGCAGCCGGAGCCGCAGCTCAGCCCAGATCTGGCTCCTGGGGGAGTTTGGAAGCAGGGAATTAAAAATAGGATGGAGCTGGATCCATGGGAATGCTGGGAGAGCCCACGCCTCATGCAGAATTCTGGGATGGATCCTGGGATCTGGTCCCCCAAAAAGCTTCAGTGAGCTCTGGGATCTGCTCCCAAATTCTGGGATGGATCCTGGGATCTGGTCCCCCAAAAAGCTTCAGTGAGCTCTGGGATCTGCTCCCAAATTCTGGGATGGATCCTGGGATCAGCCCCAAAAATTCTGGGATGGATCCAGGAATTTACCCCCAAAATCTTCAGTGAGATCTGGGATCAACCCCCAAAATTTTGGGATGGATCCTGCAATCAGCCCCAAAATGCTGCAGTGAGCTCTGGGAGCTGCCCGGATTCCCTGGAATCCGTGGATGGCATGGATACCATGGAATGGCCACTCCTGCCTTTTCTCCAGCTTCCAGCTGGGAAGATCTGTAGGAATCCAGGATAATTCATCCCTGCTGTGGAATCCAGTTTGGTCTCCATGCCTTGGGAAGGGAAACCATCCCAAATTTTGGGAATTCCTCCATGGAATTATCCCGGATAACTCTGCCGTGCCCTGGGAAGCAGGAGGAGCAGGAAGCCGATGGAAGCAGGAATTCAGGGAGAAGGGATGGGGAATGGAAACAGGAGGAAAAAGATTCCTTTGCCATGAAAATGGTACTGGGATCGTTGGGAATATCCAAGTGGGACTGTCCAAGTGGGAATTCTGCAGTCAGGGAGGGGCTGGAGAACTCAACCTTGGATCAAGGAAGGAGCTGTTGGTGCTCCCAACTCCCATTCCAGAGGCTGCTCCCAAATCCCAGAATCAATTAGTGGGATCTGGGAGCGTGGTAATTTTGGGAAGAGGGGTTTGAAATGATTGGAATTTTTCCCAAAAAACGCTGTTGGAAGGAGGATTCCATGAGGGAATGATCCCACTGCTCCTCTGGCTTTAATTGGCAAAATCATGGCGCCGAAGGAATGGGAATGGCTCATACTGGGAATGCAGCAAGGAAACGGAGCCAAACCCAAATTCCAGAGAGGAAATTCCAGCTATTCCCTGTTGGGATCAAACCAATGATGCCCTATGGAAGTTCTCCAAGGCTGGGAGGTCGGAATGCCAGGATATTCCCGGTAGGAAGTCCCAGTGTCCTCTGCCGCCTTGGAAGGGCAGATTTAGTGGCTGGAGCAAATGCTGATCCATGGAAAAGCTGATACCGGGTCAATCTGTGGGAAGCTCGATGGAATCGCTGCGGTAGCAGGAAATTGGGATTTGGAGAACATGGATTGATTTCCCAGGAATCCGGGGGGAAGGCTTCTCCCAGGGATTGCTAAAAATGGATTCGATGGAGCAGCTCGGCCTTGAGAATTCCAAATATCCAAAGGGACTCCAGGAGAGCTGGAGAGGGGTTGGGATAATGGACGGAGGGACAGGGAATGGCTTCCTACTGGGAAAGTGGAGATTTAGATGGATATTGGGAAGGAATTCCTGGCTGGGAGGGTGGGGAGGGGCTGAGCTGGAATTCCCAGAGAAGCTGTGGCTGCCCCTGGATCCCTGGAAGTGTCCAAGGCCAGGTTGGATGGGGCTTGGAGCACTTTGGGATAGTGATAGAGAGAATCCATGGAATGTGGGAAGTGGGAATTTCCTGCCTCATTATCCCTTCCCTTCCCTTCCCTTCCCTTCCCTTCCCTAACATTCCCTAACATTCCCTAACATTCCCTTCCCAAACATTCCTTTCCCAAACATTCCCAAACATTCCCAAACATTCCCTTCCCAAACATTCCCAAACATTCCCAAACATTCCCTCATTCCCAAAAGGGAATTCATGTCCATAAAGCCTGGGAAAAGCCCAGCTGGGGTCACCAATCTTTGGGATCGCTGGGGGTTGGGAACAGGGATAAGGAGCCATTGGAATCTGGAAGATCCATGTTCCAAGGAGTATTCCCCTCATCCAAGGCAGCTCTGGCCCTCAGCTTTTTAATGAGTTTTAATTGGGATTCCATGGAATTAATTGGGATTCAATGGAATTAATTGGGGTCGTTAACGGGGCCTGGCGGGACGGCCGGGATCCGTAACTCACACCCAGCCTGGCCATTCCCACCCCCCCTTCCCGCTCCTTTCCATGGAATTTTATCCAATGATGAATAGTCCCATTCATCCTGCAGCTCTGAGGAGCCGAATCCCGGATTCCTATCTCCCGAGTCATTCCCTAAATCTGGCAGTGGGAAAAAAAAATCTCCGGATGGAGGCAGCTGCTCCGGTGCCCCCCAAATCCGCAGATCCCAGCGTTCCCGGAGCCGTGCCAAGCGCCGCTCCCAGAAATCCCGCACTCCTTTGTTCATGGCAGAGCCGTTGGCAAAGGCTGCGGATCTCCGGCTGGAATGGGGCCGGGAGCCTCCAGCAGCGCCGGGAAAAGCTCCGGGAGTGGAATTCCTGGGAGAGGACGTGCCAGGAAAGGGCTGGAGAGGGCAAGGTGTTGTCGGAGCGGAAAAATCGGGATAAATCGGGATAAATAGGGATCAAGCCTCGGAATCTGAGCCCAGATATGGTCTGGCTGTGGGAAATCCGGTTCGATGGGAAATGTGGGAATGCTGGGAATGGTGACAGCCACATCCCTGCATCCATGAGGTTTTCCAGCTGGTTGCTCCAAGCTCGTCTAAAAGCCAAGGAATTCCAGGATCGAGAATTTCAGGAGCTGTGTCTGCCCTCCCTATGGATATGGAATAATTCCCATGGATGAGACTCTGGCTCAGTCCCACTCATTCCAATGGGAAAAGTGACTTTTCCCCCTCTCTGACTTGCCAAAAATCCCTTTGAGTTGGGAAAAAGCCTGGAATATTTTTTCCTCTCGAGGAAACATAATTCCATGGAGCTCAGCCCCATCCTGATGGGATTCCAATCTGGAATTTCCCCTCTGGGAATGGTGGTTTCTCCCAGCAACACCTGCTGTGCAAATCCCAACAAACTGGGCCCTATGGAAAAATCCGCCTGTCCCAGAAGGTTGGGAAGAACTGTGCTCCAGAGAAATTCCCAGGAAGCTGCTGGGGACCGGGGTGGGGACAGGGGCAGGGATCGTTGTCATGGAGTTAATTCCATTCGGATTTGAGAATGGGAATGACCTCAAAGGCTGAGCTGCGTCCCTGGAATGTCCAAGGAAAGCTTGGATGGGGCTTGGAGCACCCTGGGATAGTGGGAAGTGTCCCTGCCCATGGAATGGAATGGGATTTAAGGGCCCTTCCCACCCCAACCATTCCAGGATTGCAGAATTCCATGGTTTCCTGGGATGGTGGTGGGTAAACCTGAACCATTGGGATGCTGGATGTGGATCCCTGTGGAGCCCAGCCCTTGGAATTCCACTGGGGGCTGGAGTGAATCCCAACATCCTCCGGATCATTATCCCTGTTCCCCAGTTTTGGTGACGCCGCAGTTCAGGATCGATCCCGGTTGGAAATCAGGACAGGAGGCAGCTTCTGTATCCAAAGGTTTTCTCTCTTTTCCAGGCTCCTGGAACAGCCCCGAATCCCTGAGCTCCGTGTCCATCCCGGGGGATCTGGAGGCGCCGGAGCACAGCAGGGCAGGTGAGGATCCCAAGGGACCCGGAGAGGGATGGGAACATTCCCAGGATGCGCTGCCATGCCCAGGGTGGAAATCTCCCATCTGCAGCCACTCCCATCCCAAATTTCTCTGCTGGGAGCTGGGAATGCACTTCCATGGCCAGAGAAGCATTTTTCATCCGTAGGATTGCGGCAGCTTCCGTGGCTTTCTTCCCCAAATTTGGCCCGTTATCCCAAAGAATCCCTGTGGATCAAATCCAGGGAATGCTTGGGAGTGAGGATGAAAGAAATTAATCAAGGAAATGATCTGAAATGTATGGAAAAAATTGATCAGGGATGAGCATTCCCTGCCAGCTCATCCAGAGGGATCCCAGCTCCCGGTGCGATCACCCCAATCTCTGGAAAAGGGAATTGCTTGGTCTGTTCTGGTGTGAAGAGTGGAGAACCCCGATCCCAGAAAAACCCAAGGAAAAACCTGGGAAAAAGCGGGATTTGAGGCACATCCCAGGGGAGGGGAGGGACATTGCGGCCGCTGCTCCGGCAGCTCCCGGCTTTGTGCTGGAATAACGAGGATAACAAGGAAAACAAGGATAACAAGGAAAACAAGGGTAACAAGGAAAACAAGGATAACAAGGCTCCCTTGCCTTTCTCCGGAGGGTTCTGCTCTTCCTGGGAGCTGGAGCACAAGGAAAGGCTTGTCCAGGCTTGGATTCCCGAGGGTTGGGAAGGGGGGGTCGGTGCCTCCCGCATCCCGATCCGGCCATCCCGTGACCTTCAGCCTCCTGCAGCGCTTCCTGGGAAACAGGAATGTGCAGCCTGGAATATTGACCAGATCCCATTTGTTTTCCTTCCTCTTTTATTTACGGATTTGGCCTTTCTCGTTCTGTCGTTTCTGCTGGAAAAGTTTCACCCCCAGCTGGGAGAAACTTCCCGGAAAATCCTTGTGGTTTGGAAGGAACTGGGATGGGAACGGAGCTGCCGGAGCCTCCTGTGGGATGCGGTGCCCCGAGGTGCTCATTCCCAGGAATATTTGGAATGTTTGAGGTGCAAAGGGAGAGCGGTGGGAGCTGCTCCCTGGAGCGCTGTTCCCTGCTTTGGAAAAGTCCCAGGATAAATAAATTTCCCTGGTTCGTGTCCCGTGTGAAGCTGGGGTTTGGGAAGGGATTTTTTTGAGGTTATCCCAATGTTTCTGCTCCCAGTGGATTTTTTTCCAGCAATTTTTTTGATCCTCTCCCACCCAGAATCTCCTGAAGGAATTTTTTCCCTGGGGGATCCATTTTCCCTGACAATTCCATCCCTTGAATTCCCACTTTCACATGGCTTTTCCCGCTTTTTCCAATTAAAAAGCTGACTTTGGGAAAGGTTGGATTTATGGGATCTTCCCACTGGAGCCTTTTCCTTGGGATAGACCAGCCCTGCTTATTCTGCTCCAAACTGCTGGATCCTGGCTGGAAAATCCTGTCAGATCCAAGGATTTGTGATGGGATACGAAATAATTCTCATGGATGAGCCCCTGGCTTGGTCCCACTCATTCCAATGGGAAAAGTGACTTTTCCACCTCTCTGAATTTCCTAAAATCCCCTTGAGTCGGGAAAAAGCCTGGAATGTTTTTTTCCCTCAGGGAAATGTAATTCCAAGGAGCTGGAGGAGAGAAAATCCCGGGGGTGGTGCCCCGGGCAGTTCCAGGGGCCAGGAATTCTTTGTTCTCCATCCAGAGCTTCCCGGGGTGGGAAGGACTCGGGAAACAGAGTGGGAGGAAAACTGGGCTCGTTTCCGGAATTTCTTCCGGAGGGGGAATTTTGGGATAGTTCCTGGCACATGGGGCCTGGGAAAGTTTGGTTTTCCTCCTCCAGAGGTTTTCCCAGAGAGAAAATGATCCGAACTCAGCTCCCTGAGGGTGCCAGGGATGATTTTCCAAGCATTCCATGATATCTGTGGGAATCTGGGAAGCAGCTCCATGGTCCGGGAGGAATGAGGATTCCTGGGAAGAGCTCAGCTCCGTCCGGCCTCACTTGGAGCTTTTTCCCAGGGTTTGGGAAGAGGAGAGGCCATTCCCAAGATTTCTAGGAAGCGGAAATCCTTGAAAAGTCCAAGTCCAGGGAAATCCCAGGCAATTCCAGGCTGGGAAAACTTCAGCTGGTGGATATCCCTCTGGGAATGTTCATCTGGCTTTTTGTTCATGGGATGAATCCCAAATATTAGGCCAGCCAATCTCCTGCTCTTCCCAAGCTGGAAAAACATGGATATCTCCTCCCTCTTCTCCTTGTCCATAAGGAAAAGTGGCTTTTCCCAAATTCCAGCCACCCTTTCCCAAATTCCAGCCACCCTTTCCCAAATTCCAGCCACCCTTTCCCAAATTCCAGACATCCTTTCCTGAATTTCAGCCATCCTTTCCCGAATTCCAACCATACCTTTCCCAAATTCCAGCCACCCTTTCCCAATTCCAACCATCCTTTCCCAAATTCCAGGCATCCCTTTTCCCTCCCAGCTTTCCCTGTGGTCTCCAAGGATGGAGGGATTGGGAATGTGCCAGTGTTTTATGGGAAGAGCCTCTTTTCCCAGGGTCTCCACGCATTTATCCCGGTGTTTCTTGTTTCCTGGGATGGAGCTGTTCCCTCCTTTTCCCTCTGCTTTTCCAACTGTTTGTGCCATCAGCCAGGTGCATCCATAGGGAGAAAACAGGGAATTTTCCCACTTCGTGTGGGATTTGGGGCTCCAAAGTGGCTTTTCCCTGCGCCAAGGGCTGTGTCCGTGTGGGAATGCTGGGAACAGGGGCCGGCATCCAGCCCTGGGATGGCAGCTCCAGCTCCATATCCATGGAAAACGGAGCTGTTGGGATGAGCTGGGAGTGGGAGGAGCCTCTCCCAGCAAGGCTGATCCCTGTCCCACATTCTCGAGGGATCAGGGACTGCTGGAATCTCATCCCACCATGGGAACACAGCACGGGATGAGCTCCGGGGCTCCACAACAAAGCCAAAATGATGGAATTTATGGATGGAATTCTTCTCCAGCTCCCAGATTTTCAGGATCAAAGCCATGCCAGGACCAGCAAAAAAAAGCTTTTCCCTCTTTTCCCTGTGTCCATCCCCATCCTGGGAGCCTCCAGAGGCAGCGGGAGATGGATGGGAGTTGGGAGATGGATGAGGTTGGGATCAGAATTCCAGAGGCATCCCAGCCCCCCTCACAGGGCCCTTTATCCTTCCATATCCGTGTGGCTATTCCAATGGGATGGGTGATTTTCCCTGGTTTTAGTGGTCCATGGATAATCCTGATCCGACCTAAGGAATTCCTTGTTCTCCTGGTCCCTGGAATGTTCTCAGGCCATCAGGATTATTTTGGGAATCTGCTCCTTGTCACCGCAGTGGGAGCTCCAAGTGACGTTCCCAAATCCTGGAGCTGCTCCTGGGAGTCCCTGTATCCAGCTTTTCACAAAAATTCTATTCCCAAATTCCAGGATAAAAACCTTGGGAAAGGCTCCATAGGAAGCGTTTTCTCCATGGAAGCGCAAAGGAGCTGAGTCACCCCGGGTCCTGCATGGATCTTGTTTTCCATCCTGGAATTCTGGGAATGTTAAGGAACACATTCATGGGATGGGAGTCATGGAATGTGCCAGGCATGGAAATTTTTCCATTTGTGAGGCTTCCAGAAGCAAAAATGAGTTCTGATAATTCCAGGATGGTTTGGCTTGGGATCTTAAATCCCATCCCATTCCCACCCCATTCCAAGGGCAGGGACATTCCAATTACCCCAGGATGCTCCAACCCGGCCTTGGACATTCTAGGGATCCAGGGGCAGCCACAGCTTCTCTGGGAATTCCAGCCCAGCCCCTCCCCACCCTCCCAGCCAGGAATTCCTTCCCAATATCCCACCTAACGGAGCAGCTCAGCACGAACTGGGATTGCAGAAAACCCTGGAATGGTTTGGGTTGGGATCTTGGAGCTGACCTCATTCCATGGGCAGGGACAGCTCCCGCTATCCCAGGCCGCTCCAAATCCAAATGAGGGAAACTTTTCCAGCTGCTCCCTCACTGAATGCCGACCAAAACCGGATGGATTGGAAAGAATAATGAGGCTGGGAATGTCCCACTTGCCACATTCCATGGATTCCATCCCTATCCCAGGCTGCTCCAAGCTCCATCCAACCTCACCTGGGGCATTCCAGGGATCCAGGGGCAGCCACAGCTTCTCTGGGAATTCCAGCCCAGCCCCTCCCCGCTTTCCTAGGGAAGAGTTCCTTCCCGATATCCCGTTATCCCACCTTTTTTTAACACAAATCCATGATTTTTATGGAGTTACTTCGTCCTCTAGAAGAACTTCTGCGGTGATGTAGAATTATCCCAAACCTGGGAAGAGGAAACGGGGTCAGAGCCACCAAAAATTCCCTGCTGGGGGTTGGCTCGTGGCCCTCGGGAGCAGCAGGAAGGGTTTGGGTGTTTTCCCTGGAATTCCCGGGATTGTGAATGGAATTTTTTCCTTTCCCTCTCTGCACAGAGCTCTGGGCGAGTCCATGAGGGACCTGCACAAGTCTGAGGTGCTCGGGAGCAAGCGCGGCCTGGTGAGTGTCCCGAGCCAGAAATTCTCGCACGGCTGGGACAAAATCCATGGAAAACGCATCCCGAGCCGGCTCAGAACCCCCCTCCAGGGGCCAGATGCGCTTCAGAGATCTCTTGGAACGAAGGGAATTCTCATCATTCCCACTGCTCACCCCGAGCTTCTTTGGGTTGGCCATTGGGGGGGTGAAGCGGCGATCCTGCAGCAAGGTTGAATCGGGAATTTCAGCCCCCTGGCAAGGTTGGATTGGGAATTCTGGCCCCGTGGTGAGGTTGGATTGGGAATTCCAGCCTCGTGGTGAGATTGAATTGGGAATTCCATCCCTGTGGTGAGGCTGGATCAGGAATTCCAGCCCCGTGGTGAGATTGAATTGGGAATTCCATCCCTGTGGTGAGGCTGGATCAGGAATTCCAGCCCCGTGGTGAGATTGGATTGGCAATTCCAACCCCATGGTGAAGTTGGATTGGGAATTCCAACACCGCAGTGAGGTTGGATGGGGAATTCCAACCCTGTGGTGAAGTTGGATTGGGAATTCCAGCCCGGTGGTGAGGTTGGATTGGGAATTCTGACCCCATGGCCAGGCTGGATTGGGAATTCCAGTCAGCTCCTGCTCCTGAGTTTTCCCCTCCCAATGGAAAAAATTCCTGGATTGGGATGGGGACGTGGCTTTGGCGTCACATTTTGAGGTTTTCCAGTCTGGATTTAGGCTCTGGATATCAATCCCAAAAAATCTCCTGACTCCAGCTGGGATCATCCCAAATCCATTCCCAAATGGATCAAATCCTTCGGAACTTAATCCCTGAGGCTCCCAAATCCCCTGGTCCTGATGCTCCCAGGTGCAGATTCCCTGTGGAATCCACCAGGAATTTGGGATCACGGCTCTATCCTGGGAATCCCCCCAGGAATGTGGCACGGCAGTGAGTCTGGGAGGGATTTTTCCCTAAAAAAATCCCAATTTTAATATTTTTTTCCTGTTTTCCACATGAGGGAACCGTGGGATCTCTGTGGGGTGGGATTGGGCAGTTCCAGCTCCTTCCCAGTGATTCCAGATCCTTGATTTTCCTCTGGAAAAGCAGCTCCTGTTTGTGCCCGGTTAATGAGCGATTGATGCTGGAAATGTCAAACTCCAGCATTCCTGACCTTTCCCATGGAAAAGAACTTCCAGAGGCTCCCCGGGATGCGCAGGATCTTGAGGGAGCAAGGGAAAACAAGCCCACGGGGCTGGGATTGCCTTGGATTTGGGATTTCTCCCTACAGAACTCAGCCTTGATTTTATCCAGGAAATCCCAGGCAGGCAATTCTTGTCACAAGGTCTGTGCTGGGAGGGAGGCGGGAAAATCAGGAATAATGGGATTTTGGGAAGGCTCAAAACTCCCTCCTGAAAACCCTGGAGTTTTTAGTGCTGGATTTCCTTTTCCCAACGCATTTTTCCAAGCAAAACCCCCCCTTTTTTTTCCTAAGCCATGGAACAGCACATCCCGAGGAAGGAGCCCTTTTTTCCCATTAAAAATCCACAGGAGATGGGATTTGCCGTGGTGACCACCCAAAAAGCTGGAAGGGCACAATTCCAAGGAAGAAAAGATTGAGGGGTGGGAAGCTTTCCTCCCAAAAATTCCAGGTTTTTTTCTCCGCGAGTTCCGATGCTTGGGGTGGATTAATGGGAGCTATTTTAGGATATCCAGGTTTTTTTGGGATTAGGGCCGGGGCTCTGCCGTGTCCGGAGCTCTCTTCCCGAGCTTTCGCTTGCTCCCGCTGTTTCCAAGACTCCCGAGGGATGAAAGGATCCTTTGAAAAGCCAAACACATGGAGACAAGAGCTGCTCCCGCTGCTGCTCCTGGGAAAGGCCAGAGCTGCCAGGAAAGCGGGAAAACATCCAAACACAGCTGGGGGCTGCTCCTGGGTCCTCTTCCTGGTTTTCCAGGCAGGGCTGTTCCCAGGGAATGAGGGCAGAGCTGCTGGGGGGTTCTTTTCCTGGTTTTCCAGGCATTGCTATTCCCAAGGAGTGAGGGCAGAGCTCCTGGGGTTGCTCCTGGGATCTTTTCCTGGTTTTTCAGGCATTGTTATTCCCAAGGAATGAGGGCAGAGCCAGTGGAATTCTACCAAGGAATATCCCCAAGGAATGAGGGCAGAGCTGGGAGTTTGCTCCTGGGGTTTTTTTCCTGGTTTTCCAGGCAGGGCTATTCCCAGGGAATGAGGGCAGAGCTGCTGGGGGTTTCTTTTCCTGGTTTTCCAGGCAGGGATATTCCCAGAGAATGAGGTCAGAGCCGGTGGGGGGTTCTTTTCCTGGTTTTCCAGGCATTGCTATTCCCAAGGAATGAGGGCAGAGCTGGGAGTTTGCTCCCGGGTCCTGGATTCCCCCCCAGTTCCTGTTATCCATGGCTTTGTTCTGGAGCAAAGGATGCTCAGAGAGGGGAAAAAATTCGGGATAAAAACCGAGAGGTTCTGACCCAACAAAATTTGGGAAAAATTAGGTCAAATCATTGGGAAAGATCAAGAAATTTGGGAAAAATATCCCAGGAGTTTGGAATGCTGCTGAGTTGCTGGAAGGCAGTGGAAAGAGAGTTTAAATTCCAGGGGGAAACAGAATTCCATGTTTTTCCTGAGGTTTTGGGAAGGGTTTTGTCCCCTTGGCCGTGTCACAGCCAGGTCACATCCAAAGATTCCGTGGGAAGTTCCCATTCCCAAAGCATTCCCGCGGGAGGAAGCGCCTGGACAACCCCAGCGTGGGGCCGCTTCCAGCTTTTCCTCCCCCGCTTTGTCTCATTCCATCAGGAAAGGGGCTCCGTTCCTTCCCGCTGGGAATGTCAGCCCCACACAGAATGCTGCCGATGCCGGAGTGGGATCCATCCGGCTGGAGAATCCCAAATCCCTCCTCTCCATCCAGGAAATCCAATATTTTCCCAGCCCTGAATTCCAGCGATTCAACAGCCCAGGGAATGCAGATGCATGGAAAGAAAACTAAAAAAAAAAAAAAAAAAAAAATCCAAAACTTTTTCCCACTTGGAATTCTCCCCTGGATTGCAAAAACTTTGGGATAAGAGATTTCCATCCTCCCAACTGGCAAATTGGATTCGTTCGCCACAGTTTTCCATCGTAAATCCCAGAATCCTGGAATGGTTTGGATGGGAAGAGACCTTAAAGCCCATCCTGGGATGTCCGAGGGCACTTCCCACTATCCCAGGTTGCTCCAAGTCCCATCTAACCTTGGACATTCCAGGGATTTGTCAGTCACAGCTTCTCTGTGCCAATGGTAAGCGGTGTTTGGGAATCTACGGATTTTCCTGGGAAAAATTCCTGAGTTCGCAGCATCACCCTTGGGATGTTGGAATTCTGTTGGTTTTGCTTCCTGGCATCCCTTTGGTGGGATCCTCCACATCCTCTGGAAGCGACTGGAGGATGGGAAAATCTTTCCATGTGGGAGCTGTGGGATCCCTTTTTTTTGGATTTTTGGTCTGCTGGAATCAGCTGGTGGATCCTTGGGATCCCTTTTCCACCAGGATCAGCTGATGGATCCTTGGGATCCATGATCCTCCAGGATCAGGTGATGGATCCTTAGGATACCTAAGCTTCCAGGATCCACTGGTTTGTCATTGGGATCCTTTTTCCACCAGGATCAGGTCGTGGATCCTTTGGATCCCTTTCCCATGAGGATCAGCTGATGGATCCTTAGATACCTGAGTTTCCAGGATCCACTGGTGGATCCTTGGGGTCGCTGCTGCATCCTGTGCTGCTCCATGTAGGAAAACCTGTGGAAAACGAGCCGCGCCAGCCAGATGCAGAATATTCCGGCTTCCCGATGCTCCCTCGCTCCCTAAGCACTCCCATCCTGCTCCAATTCCTGCTCTCCTGCCATCTAGGCCAATCCATTTCCAAGCCATCACATTCCAAGCCGTAATTCCTTTGTCGTGTGCAGCCGGCTGTGTCCCAGCTGAGCATTCCCGCTCCAAAGGGGAACAGCTGGAATTCTGCGGTGGCACCGAGGCTATCCAAGCCTTTGGGAGCCATTCCAGCTCCAGGGGGATGCCCTAAATTTTTCAGGAAAGTTCACGTTGGAATGGGGCCATCCCAATGCTTCTGTATCCCACCAGGTAAAAACAGGAGAGCAATCGGGAATGGGTTTTTTGGGAATGCTGATCCCTCTTTTAATGCCTTTTGGGAGCTTTCCCTCGCTCCACTGGATGCTTTAGATTTTTTGGGAATGTTCATGTTGGAATGGGGCCATCCCAATGCTTCTGTAGCCCACCAGGTAAAAACAGGAGAGCAATCGGGAATGGGGTTTTTGGGAATGCTGATCCCTCTTTTAATGCCTTTTGGGAGCTTTCCCTCGCTCCACTGGATGCTTTAGATTTTTTGGGAATGTTCATGTTGGAATGGGGCCATCCCAACTCTTCCATGTCCCACCAGCTAAAAATGGGAGAGCAACTGGGAATACAGCATTTTTTTGGGAATGCTGATCCCTGCGTTTCCCTGCAGATGTCATGGCGGCCGCAGTACCGCAGCTCCAAGTTCCGGAATGTTTACGGGAAGGCGGCGAGCCGGGAGCACTGCTTCGATGGAATTCCCATCACCAAGAACGTCCACGACAACCATTTCTGTGCCGTCAACGTACGCTTCCTTGCCATCGTCACCGAGAGCGCTGGTGGCGGCTCCTTCCTCGTCATCCCGCTGGAGCAGGTGAGATTCCGGAAGGGAATTTCTGGCTGGAGCCATCCCAAAGTGTCCAAATCTCCTTTTCCTGGGGTTTGCTTGTCATCCTGTGAGATTCCAGATGGGATTCCCAGCTGGAGCCATCCCAAAGTGTCCACATCCCTGCTGGTCATCCTGGGGTTTCCTTGTGGCTCCCAGGAATGGGATTCCCAACCGGGGCCATCCCAAAGTGTCCACATCCCTGCTGGTCATCCTGGGGTTTCCTTGTGGCTCCCAGGAATGGGATTCCCAACCGGGGCCATCCCAAAGTGTCCACATCCCTGCTGGTCATCCTGGGGTTTCCTTGTGGCTCCCAGGAATGGGATTCCCAACCGGGGCCATCCCAAAGTGTCCACATCCCTGCTGGTCATCCTGGGGTTTCCTTGTGGCTCCCGAGAATGGGATTCCCAACCGGAGCCATCCCAAAGCGTCCCAATCCCTGCTTCTTTTCCTGGGGTTTCCTCGTCATCCCCCTGGAACAGGTGAGAGATTCCAGATAGAAATTCCCAAAGTGTCCAAATTTCTGCTGGTCTTCCTGGGGTTTCCTCATCATCCCGCTGGAGCAGGTGAGAGATTCCAAATGGGATTCCCAGCTGGAACGATCCCAAAGGGAGATGTGTCCCAATTCCTGCTGCTTTTCCTGGGATTTCCTTGTCATCCCTCTGGAAAAGGTGGGAGCTGTGGCTCCCAGGAATGGAATTCCCAGCTGGAGTCGCCCCAAAGTGTCCCAATACCTGCTGCTTTTCCCAGGATTTTCTGTGGGGTGAATCGGTGAATTAGGGGTTTTTTAGGAAGGATTTAAACACCCCATAAAAGCATTTTTGGAATCTCTCAGGGAGTTTTTCCAGCATTTCGGACACCGGGAGTGTCTCCACCCTGTCCCATCCCAGTGCCAGGTGCCACTCAGATCCCGGGATTCCAAGGACACAGCTCCTTGTTGGAGCCTCTCATCCTGCTGCTCCTTCCCTTTGTTTGGGTTTTCCATGAGCCAAGGGAATGGCTGGAGCCGTTCAGGGATTTAGGGTTGGATATTTGAGAAAAATTCCTCATCCAGAGGGTGCTTGGACACTGGAACAGCTCCTTTCCATAGGAAAAGCGGGATTTATCGGGCTTATCCCTCATCCTGCTGGGATCTTCCTCCTTCTCCCGTTGTGCTTTTCATTTTCCATCTCCATCCAAGATTCCCCTCGGCCTTTCCCAGGAATTCCCCCAGGATCTGCCCACCTTAAGTTGAAATTCCCATCAATTTGGCCACTGCTCTGGCAGCTTCCCGTGGGATCCACGGCTCCGGGAGGGAACAGCGGCGGCGGCGACCTTGAGCCTGGAATTTACCTTGGATAGGGAAGGGGGAGGGTTTTGGCAGGAAGAGACTCCCTTAAAATCGGATCAGAGGAATTTTTCTGAGGAGGGAGGTGAGGCCCTGGCACAGAATCCCAGAGAATCTGTGGCTCCCCTGTCCTTGGAATGTTCAAGGCTGGGTTGGGACACCCTGGTATATTGGAATAGGATAAAATCCCTTCCCACCTCAATTCCAGGATTCTGGGATTTTTTGCTTTGCTCCCAGAATTCAAGCACTGCCCTGGGATTCTCCCACATTCCCAGCTGGAATCCACATCCCAGCCCTGGGCACCTGCAGCTCTGGGATGCTCCCAGGCTCATTCCTGGGAGGAATTTTGCCTTGGAAGAGCTGCATTCCCATTGAAGAGCTGCATTCCCATGGAAGAGCTGCATTCCCTTTCCCTATGGATGCACCGATCCCACATTCCATGAATATGCTCCACACATGGAGCGTCTCCTGTTCTCCCGGACAGCAAATCCAATTCCCCAATTCCCAAATTCCAGTCGGGAAGGGAAGCTGGGACAACGGAGGAGGTCTCCTTGTTTCCCCCCATCCCATCATTCCTTAGGCCCTTTCCCTATGCAACATTCCCGCCTCTCCCGAATTCCTCTTTCATTCTGGGAGCCTCTCCAGACGGAAGGAATTCTAAAGAATTCCAATCAGGATTTAATTGCAGAGCACAGCTTGAGCCTCATTAATATTCCCGGGAAAAAAGCAGGAGCTTTGTTTGAGCAGTCAGAGCTCTCCAGCTCCATCCCCATCCCAGCTGGAATCACCATCCGCACCCTCTGGATCCCGAATCCTGCGGAATGACCCCAAATTCCTGGCAAATCCCCATTTTTCCTGGCAAAATCCCAGCGGGATAAAAGCCTGGATGCCCTTTGCCACCCATTCCGAAGGGATCCTCGGAAATCCCGGGATACCCGGACAATAAATCCCGGCTGGAGTGGCCCTGGATGCTCCGTGGAGAGTGGGGTTAATAAATTCCTGGGTTTTTTTATCCGGAGCCTGATGAGCTCATTAAGGAGAAACTCATTTTCCTTGGAATTCAGCAGCTCCCGAATTAATTGGGATCCATAATTAGCAGCTAATAGAGGTAACCCGGATACGGCGGAGCCGCTCCGTGGATTTGCCGCCGTATTTTTGGATCCTTTCCCTGGATTTTGCCCTCAGCAAAGCTCCCGGGATCTGTGCCGGGCTGTCCACTCCTCCCACACATCCCAAATCCCAAACCCGGCTCCTGGGCTTTTCATGGAGCCGTCCAAGGGGATGGGTGGGTTGGGAAGAGGGAGCTTGGTTCCTCCTTCTTCCCAGATTCCGGAGCCTCGGCCATTGGGAATGAGGCTCTTCCCAGCACTGGGATAAAAATATCCCAAGGGAGTGGGCGAAAGAGAGCAGTGGGATCAGGAAGAGCGGGATTCGCTCCATAGCGATGGGAGAATCCCGGAATCCTGGAATGGTTCGGATGGGAAAGGACCTGAAAGCTCATCCCATTCCATGCATGGATAGGGCTGGATTTGGGATAGGACAGGGCTGGATTTGGGATGGGAAAAAGGCTGGATTTGGGATGGGAAAAAGGCTGGATTTGGGATATGATGGGGATGGATTTGGGATAGGGCAGGGATGGATTTGGGATAGGATAGGGCATGGAATTCCCAAACCTCCTTGGGTTCCCTTCCCTGTTCCCTTCCCAAAGTTCCCACCTTCCAAAGCACCTGGAATTTTTCCTGCAGGAAAAAATTTCAGGATTCTCTTCATTCCTCCAGGCTCCGCTCCAACTTCCAGTCCTTGGAGCTTTTTCACCTTAAACTTGTATACGGGAGATTCCTTGAATGAATTTCCTGGGATTTTCCTCTTCCTGCTTTTAGTCTGTGGGAGAAAATTCCTTTAACCATCAGGAAAAGAATTCCTGAGGCTCCCAAAAAATCCCTGATCCTTCAGCATTGCTGTTCCAGCCGATATCCCTAAAATTCTCTGGGAATCCCAGCCCTGGGATCCACCTGGCTTTAAACACCTGGATTGCTCCCAAAAAAAAAAAATTGGGATGAGATTTTAATGCTGGGAGTAGAGCAGAGGAGGAAAAGGTTGGGAATGAGAGATGCGGGGTGGGAAATCGGGAATTCAGTCTGCAGTTAAGCCAGAGCCTAAGGAAGCGAGGTCGGGAATTGTGGCGCTGTCCCGGCTTTTCCTGCCCCCTCTGCCGGTTGGAATCCACAGGAATCCCGGGAAAACGTGGCTGGTCATTCCCAAGATTTCTTTGGAATGTCCCTAATCCCATGAAACGGGAGTTTACGGGGCTTTTTGGCTTTTTAATCACAACTTAAACCCGGCTTCTCCTTTTCTGGGATAAACAAATCCTTGGGATGGGGAGGAGTGGGGGGTTTAATCCTGAAATTTTATCCCCAAATCCTGAGGTTGTTTGGGAGTTTTTAGGGAAATGAGGAAAATGCTTCCCATGGAGCCTTTCCCAAGGTTTCTATTCCGGAATTTGGGAATAGAATTTTTGTGAAAAGCTGGACACGGCTCATCCAGGGATTCCCAGGAGCAGCTCCAGGATTTGGGAACGTCACTTGGAGCTCCCACTGCGGTGACAAGGAGCAGATTCCCAAAATAATCCTGATGGCCTGAGAACATTCCAGGGACCAGGAGAACAAGGAATTCCTTAGGTCGGATCAGGATTATCCAATGGATGCTGCTTCCATCCCTGAGGTTTTCCACGTGGGATTGAAGGATGGAGCAGAATAAAGGGATTTTTGCCACCTTTGTGGAGCTTTCCAGGGAATGGGAGGCTTTGGAAGTGCTCCCAGTTTGTGTTTTCCAAGGGAAAAGCAGCTTTTGGCAATTTAGGATATTGAAATGATTTATCCAAGATTCCTGAGGGATGGATTTCCAGGAAAAGCAGGATTCAGCCATGGCCGGAGCAGTTGTGCTGCTTCAAGGGTGGGAATTGAGGATTCTTCCCAACACTTGAATTTGGTAGGGATGGATCCAATGGGAAATTCCTCCTGGACTCCCATCACGGAGGAAAATTCCATCTCCATCCCTCTGCCTGCTGCTATTCCAGCCGTTCCCAGAGAAAAAATTCCCTCTCCACCCCCAATCCCCAAAATGAACAATTTATCCAATTAATTCTCCCTTTTCCCAACATAACCCAAATTCTTTTCCCTTTTCCAAGATTTCCTCCTTGCAGCCTTTTCTGTGGAAAACCTCAGAGCTGCTGGAACCAAGAGAGTCCCCGCAGGGCCGGAATCTGGGTCACCGTGCTTCCCTCAGCCGGGGATCAGGGATCCAGGGATTAGGATTCACCTTGGATTAACTCCCAGCTGCCAGCAAGGTCCCGCTGAAAAATGGGAAAACGTGGCCGGAATATGGGAATTTTTAGGGCTTTTTTCCCTTTTATTGCCTTTATTTTTCCTTTTCCAGGTGCCCTGGGAATGGCACATTCCTTGTCCTTTTCCCACTGTGCTCAAGCAATTTGAATCAAAATTCTGGATTTCTTGGGAAGAAACGATCCCTAAAAATCAAACTTGATGTTGTCCTCTTAAAATCCTGATCAATTTTGGGACAATCCATCAAATCTTCTTTCCAAAGGAATTCACTCCGATTCCTCGGAATAAAAGCGGTGGAATTTGAATTTGTGCCGTTAAAAATTCCATCCACCTGGAATTCCACGGGAATTTCTGCTGTAGCTGGGAGGGGAATAAGGTCATGGCAAAGCAAATTGGAAATTTGGGAAAAGCAGGATAAGCTGAGCCCTTGGATAAGCGATGGGGGCTGGAATATTTCCTGTAACAATGATAAAACCAGGAATTGCATCCCAGGAATTCACTGGCAGTTCTGGGATGCAAAACTAAGGAATCACTGATATTCCCATATTTTCTTTTCCTTCTCTGTCTCATTCTTGGGAATTTTCCTTCCCGAATTCCTCCCTGCAGCTCAGGATGCTGCTTCTAAATGAGCAACTGAATCCCAAGAAACCTTGGGAGCACCAGCTCCAGGGCTCTCCCTGGCTCTGATCCCACTGCCCGGAGCTCTCCCCGCTTTCCCCAAGCTGCCGAGAGCAGAATTCCCGGTGCGTTCCATGAGCACATTCCTTTGTTCCCGTTAAAAGGAGCCGGGAGCTCGGCACGGGAAAAGCTTGGAGGGAAAATCCATGAAATATTCAGCGGCTGTGCTGAGCTGACCCAGTTATTCTGCACGCTCAGAGCGTGGATCCAGCACAGAGCCAGCACGGAGCAGGGAAGGACAGTGGGGTGGCATCCGGACACGGAGCATTCCTGGGAAGGGAAGGGATTCCTACGGCCCATCCCAGTGGGAATCTTCCCAGGAGGCTCCATAAAAGCTTTGGAAAGATTTCCATCCGCGTGGAAGGATCCCATCCCACGGGGTCACGGATTTAGGATTAGCAGGAGTTGGTGATCCCGGAATTTGGAGTTTGTCCCACGGAGGAGCACCTTGCAAAGATGGTGCTCCCAAAATTTGGGAGGGAAATCTGAAATTTGGGAGGGAAATGCCAAATGCTCCAATTCCAGGCCAGGTTGGATGAATTTGGAGCAAGATGGGAGGAGGGAAGGGGTCCCTGGCCATGGCAGGGATTGGGAATGGATCTCCTGGAAGGTCTCTTCCCACTCAAACCATTCTGGAATTTTGGGATTCATGCGTGATCCGATGGCTGAGCTGACCTGAGGTGGTTTGGAAGCTCTGGAATCTCTTCCCATCCTTTTGCCCATGGATTTGGGAGAGGTTTGGATATTGGGAAAATTCCCTCATGGAAAGGGTTGTCCAGCCCTGGCCAGGGGTGGAGTCCCCATTCCCAGAGGGATTTCAAATCCCTCTTGGGAAGAGGGATTAGTGCTGGGAATGGTTGGACTCCACAATCTTGGAGCGCTTTTCCAACCCCAACGATTCCATGATTCTGTGAATTCCCACGGAGCTCCTGCTGTCCTTTCCCTGTTCCATGGAGTTGTGTTTGGAGAAACCCCTGATCCATGGATCAGCTGAGAATACTGATGGGATAAACCCAATCCTTGGCTTGGCCCATCCCAGGCCGAGCTGGATCTCCCTCCTCCGACGGTTCCCCATCCCTGAAAACACCAACTTCTCCCAAAATTTGATGGTTTTCCCATCGTTTTCCTTGATTTTCCGTTCCAGACCGGCCGGATCGAGCCGAACTATCCCAAAGTTTGTGGTCACCAGGGAAACGTGCTGGACATCAAGTGGAACCCCTTCATTGAGAACATCATTGCCTCCTGCTCCGAGGACACCTCGGTGAGCCAGGATTACGGGATGCGCTTCCCAGATCCATCCACCCTCCATTGATTCTGTATTCCTACATTTCCGTGGCATTTCTTTTGGGAATGCTGAGGAGATCAAAGCCAGTCAATTCCCAAATTGTGCCCAGCCTGGCTCCTGGGCCGGAATTCCCTCCTATTCTTTATTTTCCGGACACAAATCTGGATGGGAACGGAGCTGGGGAAGGTCCGGAGGGTAATTCCCATGAGGAGCAGCTGAGGGAGCTGGGAAAGCTCAGCCTGGAGAAAAAAGGGATCCAGGAGGAATTCCTGGCTCTCCACAAGTTCCTGACTGGAGGGGGCAGCCAGGGGTGGATCCCAGGGAAGGTTCAGGTTGGAATTTCTCCATGGAGATGGAAAAGAGGAGCTAAATCCTGGGAAAACTGCTGGTGGTTTTTAGAGCACCTTACCTGGAAAATCCAGGAGATTTTATCCCAAACGATCCCAAAATGTGGAGTTTGGAGGGTCAGGTTTGGGGTCTCAGGACAAGGAAGGGCTGGAACGTGTCCAGGGAAGGTTCAGGTTGGAATTTCTCCATGGAAAAGGTTCAAACATTGGAATGGGCTGCCCAGGGCGGGTTTGGAGTCCCCATCCCGGGAGGTATCCAAGGAATTCCTGGATGTGGCACTCGGTTCTCTGGGCTGGTTCAAACAATCACAGTTTGGACTCCATGATCCTGGAGAGCTTTTCCAACCTCAGTGATCCCGTGATCCATCCCAAAGGCTGGATCCTAAAGGAAAAATCCCATGTGCAAAGGGGAAAACCAGGATCCATCCCTGCTTTTGCAGGACAAGAGCCGGGGTTTGGGATGATCCAGTTTTTATCCTGTTACAATCTGGCCTCTCATGATCCTCCTTTTTTCCTCCTCATCTGGACAAGTCCGGCATTTTTTATTAGCTGGGAGCCCAGCAGGGAGAACATGGAGCGGGAAAAATTCCCGTCACGGCCATGAGTCACAGGGAGCCGTCTCCTGCTTCCCGGAAAACCTTTTATACACCATGGAACAGAGGGCTGGGCAGGATGTGGGATACTGGGAAGACTCCATGAGCAAACCTGGGAATTCAGGATGAGGAGTTCAAATCCCTGCCTGGATAATGCCATCTATCCTGGCTGGATTTTTCCCGAGGGACACTGGAGCCTTTAATCCGTTGTTTATCCTTGAGGGACAATCAGCAGCAGGGCTGATCCTGAAATTCCTGAAATGCTGGGAAAGGTTTTTTTTGGGAAGGAGCTTTCAAGGACAGGAGTCGGGACGTTCCAAACCCCGTTCCAGGTGCGGATCTGGGAGATTCCGGAGGGTGGCCTGAAGCGGAACATGACAGAGGCAGTGCTGGAGCTGTACGGACACAGCCGCAGGGTTGGGATCGTGGAATGGCACCCGACCACCAACAACATCCTCCTCAGCGCCGGATATGACTACAAGGTTGGGCCTCCCAGGAATACCGATCCAAAGGGTTTTCCCAGCTTTTCACACCACTGGGAGTCACCTGCGGATGGCCAGAGAGGGATCGTGGAATTCTGGAATGGTTTGGTTGGAAGGAGCTTAAAGCTCATCTCATTCCATGCCTTCTGTAGGGAGGGAGAACTTCCATAGACCAGGAACAGCTTCCATAGGCCAGGAACAGCTTCCATAGACTGGGAACAGCTTCCATAGAGCAGGGAGACATTCCATAGGCCAGGGGGACATTCCATAGGCCAGGAACAACTTCCATGGGCCAGGAACAACTTCCATAGACCAGGGAGAGCTTCCATAGAGCAGGAAAAGCTTCCAAAAACATGGAACAGCTTCCACAGACCAGGAACACCTCCCACCATCCCAGGTTGCTCCAAAGGCTCTTCCTGCAGGTGCTGATCTGGAACCTGGACATCGGCGAGCCAGTGAAGATGATCGACTGCCACACGGACGTGATCCTGTGCATGTCCTTCAACACTGACGGGAGCCTCCTGGCCACCACCTGCAAGGACAAGAAGCTGCGTGTGGTGGAGCCGCGCTCTGGGAGGGTCCTGCAGGTGCCATGGAACGAGGGGTCGGAATGAGATTTTAGGGAAGAATGCTATGGAATGGCTAAAAATATCCATAGGGTGCTGTTGGTGCTCCTGGTGGGATGTTTTCGATACAGTGGAATCCAATTCCCAGCCTGGTTGTGGAGATGATGGGAAGGGCTTGGATACGTTCCAAGTGGAGGAGTTGGAGGCTTTGATTCCATTGTTAATTAAGGATTTGTGGAAAACAGTGGGAATTAAAGGGGAAGGTGCAGGAAGTTTGGAGGAGGATGGTGGGTTCTCCCTGATATTCAGGAAAATGGGAATTTTTGGCCAAAAGAGAGAGCTGGAAAATGGGAGATGGGAGAGGCAAGGGGGGAAGGAAGGGGCATTCCTGGGATGAGAGCTGGATCCAAGGGGAATTCCAGAGCTCATTCCCGTCTTGCAGGAGGCCAGCTGCAAGAACCACCGCGTCAACCGCGTGGTTTTCCTGGGAAGCACGAAACGGCTCCTGACCACGGGAGTGTCCCGCTGGAACACCCGACAGATTGCCCTCTGGGACCAGGTGGGTGCCAGGATCCCGCTCCATCCCCAATGGAATTCCTGCTCCATCCCTGCCAGGATCCCACTCTATCCCTGCTGGAATTCCTGTTCCGTCCCCTCTGAGACCCCTGCTCCATCCCTGCTGGAATTCCTGCTCCATCCCCACTGGGATCCTGCTCCATCCCCACCAAGATCCCCACTCCATCCCCACTGGGATCCTGCTCCATCCCCACCAAGATCCCCACTCCATCCCCACCAGGATCCCTGCTCCATCCCCGCTGGAATTCCTCCTCCATCCCCACTGGAATTCCTGCTCCATCCCCACCAAGACCCCTGCTCCATCCTTGCCCAGATCCTCGCTCAGCACTGCCCTTAGGACTCAGCTAACACCAGGATTTTCCTGTTTTCCAGGAGGATTTATCCATGCCCCTGATCGAGGAGGAGATCGATGGGCTCTCGGGGCTCCTCTTCCCATTCTATGATGCTGACACCCACATGCTGTACCTGGCTGGGAAGGTAGGGATGCATGGAACACCCAGATGTGGCATTCCCACAAAATTCCTCAGCACTGTCCAGGGACTGGGGCTGGAATTCGTATTATGGAATGGTTTGTGTCGGAACTCATCCAGTTCCATGGATGTCCCTGCCATGGAACACATTCCATTATCCCAGGCTGTTCCAAGCCTCATCTGACCTGGCCTTGGACACTTCCAGGGATCCAGGGGCAGCCACGGCTTCTCTGGGAATTCCATCCCAGCCCCTCTGCACCCTCCCAGTCAGGAATTCCTTCTCAATATTCCATCTATCCCTGCCCTCTAAATGCTCTTAATCCTGTTTTTTCTCCACCTTCTCATTTCCAAATCCATTCCCATCCCTCTTCCCTCCTGTTTCAGGGCGACGGCAACATCCGGTACTACGAGATCGGCTCGGAAAAGCCCTACCTGAGTTATCTCATGGAATTCCGCTCCCCGGCTCCGCAGAAAGGACTGGGTAAGGATGGATGTGCTGCTGCTCCGCTTCCCTGAGCTTGGAAAAGGTGGATGGGGAAGGTGCTGGATTAAATGGTACTGAGAAAGGGGTTTGGATTGGGTTTGGGTTGGGATTGGGTTTGGATGGGTTTAGGTTGGGTTTGGGTTGGGTTAGGATTGGGTTTGGGTTGGGTAAGGATTGGGTTTGGGTTGGGGTTGGGTTTGGGTTGGGATTGGGTTGGGTTTGGGTTGGGTTTGGGTTGGGTTTGGGTTGGGTTTGGGTTTGGATTGGATTGGATTGGGATTGGATTGGATTGGGATTGGATTTGGTGGGCGCTATTCCGGCTCCGGAGCATCAGCTTCAGCTCCTGCAGGGCACCATTCCTATCCCTTTTGCTGATTCCCAATGGTGGGGCTGGATCCCGGCTGGGTCCATATCCAGGGACACCGTTCCTGCTGTCCCACCTGTCCATCAGTCCAGGATTCCCGGGATTATCCCAAATAAAAGCCGCTCATCCTTTTCCCGACATCCCCGCAAACACCCCAGCTCCGTCACCTCATAGCGATGACAAGGATTGATCCAGCGAAGCCCTGGATGTCCCAGTGGAGAGCAGGGATAGTTTGGGATTTTCCATGGCGGGAATTCCGTGCGGGTGGCCGATCCCTGTCCTTCTCCTCAGCGGTGATGCCGAAGCACGGCCTGGACGTTTCCGCCTGCGAAGTTTTCCGTTTCTACAAACTCATCACCCTCAAGGGGCTCATTGAGCCCATCTCCATGATCGTCCCCAGGCGGGTGAGTCCTGAAATGCCGGAATGAGCAGCATCCAGAGTGTCCAGGGCGGCTCTGAAGCCATGGAGATGCCCCACTTCGACCAATCCCAGAGATGGCTCTGTTCCCACCGTCCTGGGACCTCTCCATCCTTGCACATCCCAGGGAGGAATGTTTTTAGGGAATGTTTCCCCAAGGGGTTGGTCTCACCTGAGGTTTGGGAGGTTTTTTTGGGGAAATATCACTCGGATCGGGGTTTTACGGGAAGCAAATCCAGCTGTGCCGGTCAGGGCTGGGTGGAGGATGCAATCCCAGGTTCTCTGCTCCAGCCAGCACTTTCCAAATTTCCTCCCTGCACCCCAAGTTTCCCAACTATCCAGGTGTTTATTCCTGCCGTGGGGGAAGGAATGATTCCCACGTGCCCAGGGAGTGTATTCCAGGATCCCAATGCTCTTCTCTTCCCGTGTTCCCAGTCGGAGACGTACCAGGAGGATATTTATCCCATGACTCCGGGCACGGAGCCGGCCCTGACCCCGGACGAGTGGCTCAGTGGGGTCAACAGAGGTAAAGCCACCAGGGAGGGTTATCCCAAAAATATCCGGGATGTGGGACAGGGCCAGATCCTGCTGATCCACCAGCTCTCCCTCAGATCCTATCCTGATGTCGCTGAAGGAGGGATACAAGAGGAATTCCAAGATCGTCTTCAAGGCACCAGTGAGGGAGAAGAAAAGTGTGGTGGTCAATGGGATCGACCTCCTGGAGAACGTTCCACCCCGCACAGAGAACGAGGTGGGGCAGCCCTGGAATGGGAATGGGGATGGGGATGGGAGCAGGAATGGGAGCAGGAATGGGAGCTGGGGGGATGAACCCGGAAAGGCACCGCTCTGCCAGTCTCTATCCCAATGGAGGTGGGAGTATGGGATCCCTCCAGGGATGGGCACCCAGGATCCATCCCAGGACCCTTTCCCATGGTGGAAACCGGGATCCATCCCATGACCCTTTTCCATGGTTTCTTCCCAAGACGAGAACCTGGGATCCTTCCCACAGTGGGAGCCCGGGATCCATCCCACAACCCTTTCCATGGTGGGAATGCGGGATCCATCCCATGACCCTTTTCCAGGGATGGGAGCCTGGGATCCATCCCATGACCCTTTCCCACTGTGGGATCCCAGGATCCTTCCCACAGTGCCAGGGTCATGGCACAGCTGGGATTTGGCAGGACCAACCCACAGGACGGGATCTGCTCCATGTGTTTCCCTTTGGATCGATCCCACTCCATGTTAATCCCAGAGAATCCAAAAGGAGCCGTGTGAAGCTCTGGAAATGGAGGGTTGTTAATGAAAATCCTTGTCTGGGAATGCCACATGGATTTGGGAAAGCATCAGTGCTGGTTCCTGGGAGGGATTTGTTCTGCTGGAGCTGAGTTTGGATATTCCATGAGTAGGGAATGCCTGAGGAGGAAGAGGGAATATTAAATCCGAAGGAGCAGTCAGGTGAATCATGGAATCCTGGAATGGCTCGGGGGGGGGGGGCCCTAAAGCTCATCCCATTCCATGGGCAGGGACCTCCCACTATCCCAGGCTGCTCCAACCCGGCCTTGGAATCTTCCAGGGATGGGACAGCCACAGCTTCTCCGGGAATTCCATCCCAGCCCCTCCCCACCCTCCCAGCGAGGAATTCCTTCCCAAAATCCCATCAGAATCTCCCATCCTTCAGTTCAAATCCATCCCCTTGTCCCAAAATCGGCTGACTTATGATCCATTCCCAGCATTCCCAGGGCTGGCAAAATCCTGGGATGAGCGGCTGGTGTGATCCCACCAGGTCCATCCCTTCATCTCCATCCTTCTTTTCCAGCTCCTCCGGATGTTTTTCCGGCAGCAGGATGAGATCCGGCGGCTGAAGGACGAGCTCTCGCAGAGGGACATTCAGATCCGGCAGCTGCAGCTGGAATTAAAGAACTTCCGGAATATCCCGAAGAACAATTGACTCCGGGGACATTTTCTAAATCAATTCCTTTGTTTCTACTCTGTTCCTGAATTCCTTGGATCCACTCACCCAGAACGCAATTCCGGAATCCGTGGCTGCCAAGAGCCTGGAATCGCGTCCCGCGCGTCTTGTCCGGCACTAATCCCGCTCTAACCCGATCCCTGGGAAGGCCCAGAGGCTCCCAGTAAGTCGGAGCTGTGTCCATTCCGTCGGGATGAGCCAGCCCGGGCAGATTCCCGGGAAAGCGCGATGCTTTCTTGCTATTAATTTCTTTTCCTATGCAAAAATGTGATGGCAGGAATGGAACTGGAAAAAGGGCGGGAAGTGGGAAGGGCTTGATCATCAAAGGGGGTGTCCATGTGGGAATCTGGGATCCTTCCTGTGGTGGGAATCTGGGATCCTTCTGATGGTGGGAGTCTGGGATCCTTCCCTTGGCAGGAGGATGGCATCCATCCCACAGTGGGAACCTGGGATCCTTCCCACAGTGGAAAACTGGGATCCTTCCCGTGGTGGGAGCTTGGAGCTCTTCCCGTGGTGGGAATCTGGGATCCTTCCCATGGTGGGAATCCAGGATCCTTCCCATGGTGGAAAACTGGGATCCTTCCCGTGATGGGAGCTTGGAGCTCTTCCCGTGGTGGGAATCTGGGATCCTTCCCATGGTGGGAATCCAGGATCCTTCCCATGGTGGAAATCCAGGATCCTTCCCATGGTGGAAAACTGGGGTCCTTCCCCCAGTGGGATCCCAGGACCCATCCCAGGACTCTTTCCCATGTTGGGATCCCAGGACTCTTCCCACAGTGGGATCCCGGGATCCTTCCCAGGGTGCCAGAGCCGTGGCATGGCTGGGATTTGGCGGGAGTGGCCCATGGGAAGGGATCTGCTCCGAGATCCTTTAAAATAACCAAAACCCTGGAATTTCCACTCGGAGAGGGATCTTTGCTCCCTCCACCCAAGAAAAGAGGGATTTTCCCTCCTCCTGCCCGCTGGGAATGCGCCACGGAGCAGGGGGAAGGATATTCCTGGGGGTGCTGCCCCAGGGATGGATCCCGAGGGATGGATTTGGAGCACTCGGCGGTCTCAGCACGTTGGACAATCCCGGGATCGATGGAATTTGCCCAGAGCACTGGGAACGACACCAGATCCTGCTGTTTTTTTCTAGAGATTCCTATTTCCACTCGATCCAAGTTGCTGAAATTCCCGGCGCTCCCGGTGCGGGTCTGTCCCGTCCGTGTCCCGCATTCCTGGCGTTCCCGGCATTCCCCGCTGCGTTCCATGTGCTGTCATTCCCGATTATTTATGCTCCCACAGGATAGTGATGGAATAAAATCTTTTCAGGATACCAGAACTGTGTTCCCGCCTTTCCTTCCCCATCCAGGGGCTCTGTGGGATCTGCTCCCACTGGAGGGGTTGGGGGGATTCCAAGGAAAATTCTAGGATGAGCTCCTCTGGAAAACGGAGCTGCCGGTGACTGGAGCAGCCAAAGATGGATCCTGGAATAATTTGGGATGGAAAGGAACTCAAATCCCATTCCATGCGTAGGGACAGCTCCCACTATCCCAGGACGCTCCAACCTGGCCTTGGAAAATTCCAGGGATTGGGAATCCAGAACTTCTCTGGGAATTCCACCCCAGCCCCTCCCCACCCTCCCAGCCAGGAATTCCTTCCCAATATCCATCTAATCCCCCTCTCTTTCCATTCTCCCCATCCCATTCCCACAGATCCTCCCAAAATTCCATCCCCAAGGATGTGGAGCTACCAAAGAAATTCTCTGGAAAGGGGCTCCAGGGGAGCTGGAGCGGGATTGGGATAAGGGATGGAAGGACAGGGAATGGCTTCCTGCTTATTATTCCTGGAATATTGGGATATTGGGATATTGGGATATTGGGATAGGTGTGGATTTTCCAGATACTTCTGGATGGCTCCCAGGGTTTAATCCAAGCAGTGAATCCCTAATTCCCAGTTTTTTCCCTCCCATCCTTCTCCCAGATTTTATTCCCATGCCTCTCCCCCATTCCCTTGATTTCCAGTCCCCTCCAGGACCCTCAGGAATGCCCAAATTCCCGTTGATCCTCAGCCTTTCCCAAGCTTTCCCCATCCCTAAATCCAGGCTGGAATCCCACCTTTCCCATCCTCACACCTCCAGGGATTCCGGGATTTCAGGAAAAAGGCTCGGAGCGCTCTGGTGTCCGTCAGAATCCGCCCCTTCCCTCTCTAGGGGCCGTGGGATGATCCCTTTCCTGGTTTTTCTCTTTCCTGGTTTTTCCCCTTTCCTGGTTTTTTCCCTTTCCATCCCTCCCTGCTCATCCCAAGGATCCTGACCTACTTTTGCTTCCCAGAGTTTTCCCTCGGTTCAAGGCTTCCCAGCCACAGGATTTGCATGGATTCTCTGTTTCCCAGGATTTTGGGAGGCCCCTCTTAAAGTTAAAACCGGAATTAAGATGAAAATTCCCTGGAAAATCCAGGACTGGGAATGGAAACGAAGGTGATGCCAAGGAGCCGCTCTGGCTTGGTTTGAATTGGGAATTTTCCATGGACTTCCTGAGGCTGATCCCTCCTTTTCCTGATATTCTGAAAATCCAGGGAGGCTTTTCCTTTGGGTTCAGCAGCTCCAGCCACACATTCCAGGACTTCATCGGAAGCACAATTCTCTCAGGGGAAATTTTTAGGAATTTTTATGGATTTAGTCTGTTTTTTAGGAATTTTGCACTGCTGCCTTTGGACCCGAGGTGGGATTCCTAGAATCCCACTTTTCCACCTCCGGATTCTTGCTTTTCCATCCTTTAAATCCCACTTTTCCCTCCCCCATTCCCACTTTTTCCACCCCCAAAATTCCATTTTTCCAGTTCCAGATTCCCACTTTTCCATCCAGTAAAACCCACTTTTCCAGCCCCCAAATCCCAATTTTCCCTCCCTAAAACCCCACTTTTCCCACCTCCAGATTCCCACTTTTCCCACCCCTAAAATCCCAATTTTCCATCCCCAAAATCCCACTTTTCCCTCCCCCAATCCCTTTTCCAGCCCTGCTAAAACCCTGCTCATTCCCTGCTAAAACCATCGTGAATTCCCACTTTTCCAGGCTGCAATTCCTTGTTTTCCCAGAAAGAATTCCAGAGGCAGGATTTGTATCAAAAGCTTTTATTGAAATTCCTCAAAGCCAAACAGACAAAATCTCCAAAGGTGGCTCTGCCGGGCCCCCAAATTCCCAAAAAAACCTGGAGCCGATGGATTTATACACACGGAAGCTTTTCCTAGGAAATACAAGTCACTTCCAAAGGGATTTTTCCCGCGGGATCTGTACATTCCCCAAGGATTTTCCGGATTTTCACCTCCCACAAGGTAAGAAAATACAAATTTTCAGGAATTTCCATGGAATTTCAGGTGTCTCCCTGGAATTCCTGGCTTTTTCGGTGGAAAAATTGGGCTTTTCCAAGTGGTTTCTCTGGGATTAGGGGCGGATATTCCAGAGGAAGCTGACTGGGGAGGGAGGAAGGAGTTGGTTTATTCCAAGTGGTGAATTGAGGTCGGGAAATTGGGGAATTTGGGACATTTTTTAGAGATTCCCGTTTTTTTTCATGCCTGCCATTTCCAGGGATTCGGCTGCGCACCAGCCGTGAAAATTCCCCCAAAAAATTCCCTCAAAAGACCTCCCCAAAAATCAAAACATTCCCCAAAACCCCAGAATTCCCTCCCAAAATTCCAGGAAAACACACAATACGCAGGGAGTGCAAATCACCAGCTCCAAACCCATCCCGAAAAATCCAACATTCCCAAAAAACCGATGTTCGGTTGCTATTTACAACGAGGAAAAGCCCAGGGAATTCCCAACGTTGGGAAAAAGGGCTGGAAATGGCAGTCATGCCCAAAAAACCATGGAGAGAGGCACCCAGGGAGGAGGCCTGGCTCCCGTTCTCCCGAAAAAATTTAGGGATTTTGGGATTAGAGATGGGAAAATCCCGGCTCATCCATGGATTTCAACTTGGTTTTCTCCCAGTTTTGCTTCCGAGATGTCCAAGCTCCACTTCCAAGAATTCCCAACTCGGTTCCTACTCAACTCTCGCAGCTCCAGGGACTCCGGGAAGGGATCCAAAAGGAAGAAATTCCCAAAGAATTCCAGGAGGAGTGGCAGTAAAAATAGGATTTTATTCCCATGCCCACCCTCGCTCGGTTCCCACAGCAACGTTACAATCCGGAAAAAAAAAACCAAAGGAACCAAAAAAAAAAAAAAAAAAGGAAAAGAAAAGGAATTCCAAAGGGTCGGGAAGTGGGAAAAGAGGGAATTCCGGGATAAAAACAGTCAAATCACAAGAGGGAATTTCCCGGGAAGGGGCGGCTCAGTCATCCTCGTCCCCCTCATCCTCCGGCTCTCGTTTCCTCTTCTGGCCCCGCTCCTCCTCTGGAAAACACAAACAATTCCCATTATTCCCGGATCCGGCGTTCCCGCTTTTCAGGGGATCACATTTTCCAGAGTTTATCCATAGGAAAAGCGGGATGGGATTCATACCGGGCTCCTCCTCGTCCTCCTCATCGTCCACCTCGCCGTCGTTGTAGCCTTCCTCGTCCTCCTGCAACGGGAACAAAAACCGGGATGAGAAGCTCGGGATCGGCCCAGGATCGTTTCCAATACCCCTTTTTCCAAGTCCTTGGAATGTCCTGGGCGAGGAGCCGCTTCCCACGGGTTTCTGGTTTTTATGGAATAGCGGGAAAGTGGCGCTGAAATCCCCGGGAATCGCTGAGCTGGAGTTGGGGATGTGGGCGCCATTCCCGAGTTTGGGAAAATGGGGATTTGTTGGAATGGATTTATCCGGAGCCTCGGGGGTGGACTGCGGAGGCTGAGGAACAATTCCAGAGGGGCGGGAGAAGCTGCAGGGCTGGAGGAGAGGGAAAACGACTTCCCACAATCCCATTTCCCTCCCACAATCCCATTTTCCTTCCTCCAACCCCATTTTCCCTTCTCCATCCTGTTTTCCTCCCTATAATCCCATTCTTCCTTCCTCCAATCCCACTTTCCCCTCTCCCAATCCCATTTCCCCTCCTCCCATCCCATTTTCCTTCCTCAATTCCATTTCCCTTCTCCAATCCCTTTCCCCCCAGTCCCATTTTTCCCTTCTCCCATCCCATTTTCCCCTCTAGAATCCCTTTTCCCTTCTCAATCCCATTCCCTCCTCAATCCCATTTTCTTCCCTACAATCCCATTTCCCCCCTACAGTCCCATTTTCCTTCCTCCCATCCTCTTCCCTACAATCCCATTTCCCCCCTCCACTCCCATCTCCCTTNCTCCAATCCCACTTTCCCTCCTCTCATCCCATTTTTTCCCCCCATAATCCCATTTTTCCTTCCTCCAATCCCACTTTCCCTCCTCCCATCCCATTTTTTCCCCCCATAATCCCATTTTTCCTTCCTCCAATCCCACTTTCCCTCCTCCCAATCCCATTTTCCCCCCTCCCAATCCCATTTTCCCCCCCTATAATTCCATTTTTTCCCCCTCAATCCCATTCCCTCATCCCGATCCTAAAATTCCTCAAATCCCAGATTTGGGCCCTTTCCTGCCAGATCCCACCAATTCCAGCCCCGGAATTCTGAGCCTCACCTCCTCGTCTCCGCTCACATCCTCCTCTTCCCCTTCCTCCTCCTCTTCCTCATCCTCCTCATCCTCCACTACCTGAGCGTCGTCGTCGTATTCCTCCTCTGGGAAAACAAAATCCATGGAAAACTTCCCAGTTTTTAATCATTCCACCCAAAATCTGGGAATCCAAGCAGAGAATTCCTTAGGGATAGCACAGGATTGTCGGGTGCTTTGGGAACGCGGGATTGGAGTCGCTCACAGAGCCTCCAGCTGCTCTGCTTCCCACTGTTCCTAAGGATTTGGGAGCTGGGGGATATCCTGGCTGTTCCAGGAATCCAGAGCAGAACTTCCCCATTATCCACAGAATTCCAGCCCTTTTGAAGGTTCCCGAAAGGAAAGCCCCCAAATCCAACCATTCCCAGCGGAGAAGTGGGAAGCATGGAGCCCCCGGAGCGTTTTCCATGTGTTTGGGAGCTTTTGGGAAGCAGCCCTTCCCAGAGCTTCCACTCAGCATTCCCGGGAAAAGTGCATATCCAGCTTTTCTGCTTTGCTGCGCCGCCGGGATGGGAGAATCCAGCAAATTCCCTGGGATCAGCTGGATCCGCATCCAGGGATGGCAGCCAGGGAAAGGTGGCACCTACAGCACTGGGATCCCCCGGAATTCCCTGGAATTCCGGCTTGTTCCTTCCTCAGGGCCTGGCACAGAGCTGGGAATTCATTGGAGCTCCCCGGTGTTTTCCATGCGCTTCCTGAATTCCTGCTTTTTTCCATGCCCAAGCTGATTCTCCCCTCACCCTTTTCCATGAGAATTTCCACAATTCCAGGACATTCCTGTTCCTGCAATTTCTTTCAATCCCTTCCCTTGGCTCCTTCCTTATCCCACCCCTCCATTCTCAGATTGAGGAATGGGATTTTCTAGGCCCTGCCACCTCCTCCCTGCATTCTTTGGGATGCAGGAGCTGACAGGAATCCCATGGAGCACATCCCACGTACCATCCTCATCCTCCTCCTCATCATCCAGGCCCTCCACGTATCCCTCGGCGTCGGAATCCGGCGCTTCCTTGTCATCCCGGTCTTTCACTAGGGATAAAACTGAGGAAGTTGCTCCTTCAGGCCCTGCCCGGCTCCTTCCCACCATTCCTCAGCCTTCCCACCATTCCTTCTCCTTCCCGCCACTCCCTCATTCCTTTCCCTCATTCCTTTGGGATACTCATTCCTTTCCCTGATTCCCTCCCCTCATTCCCTCAGGACACTCAGGTCCTTTCCCTCATTCCCTCACATCCTTCCCCTTATTCCTTTGGGACACTCATGTCCTTTCCCTCATTCCCTCAGGACACTGAGATCCTTTCCCTCATTCCTCTGGGAAACTGAGGTCTCTCTCCTCATTCCTTCAGGACACTCAGATCCTTCTCCCACCATTCCTTCGGGACATCCAGGTCCTTTCCCTCATTCCTCTGGGACACTCAGTTCCTTTCCCTGATTCCTTTCCCTCACTCCCTCATGACACTGAGGTCCTTTCTCTCATTCCTTCAGGACACCCAGGTCCTTTCCCTCATTCCCTCAGGTCCTTCCCCTCATTCCTTCAGGACACTCAGGTCCTTTCCCACATTCCTTTGGGACACCCAGGTCCCTTCCCTCATTCCTTCCCCTCATTCCCTCAGGACACCAAGTTCCTTTCCCTCATTTCCTCAGGACACCAAGATCCTTCCCCTCATTCCCTCATTCCTTCCCCTCACTCCCTCATGTCCTTCCCCTTATTCCCTCCCATCATTCCCTCAGGTCCTTTCCCTCATCCCTTCCTCTCATTCCCTGCCTTCATTCCCTCATTCCTTCCCCCTCATTCCCTCATTCCTTCCCCCCTCATTCCCTCATTCCT
>VZRV01003188.1:86268-99937 GCA_013398115.1 Falcunculus frontatus
ATTCCCTCCTTCCTTCCCCCCTCCTTCCCTCATTCCTTCCCCCCTCATTCCCTCATTCCTTCCCCCCTCATTCCCTCCCCTCACTCCCTCATGACCCCGAGCTCGCTGCTCCCACCCTTCTCCTCCCCCACCAGAGCAGGTTCCGATCCCACCTCCTCCATCCCACGTACCATCCTCATCCTCCTCCTCATCATCCAGGCCCTCCACGTATCCCTCGGCGTCGGAATCCGGCGCTTCCTTGTCATCCCGGTCGTATCCATCGAGGTACGTCAGCTGCGGCAGCAGCTTGAACACGTTTTCTCTGTAGTCGTTCAAGTTGGTCACCTCACAGTTGAACAGGTCTAAGCTCTTCAGGTTTTCCAACTTTTTCTGGGAAAACAAAGGAATTCTGGAGGTTTGCCAGTGCAGGAATTCCCTCCAAAGCCAAGGATGCTGTGGGGAATGTGCTCAAGGGATTCCCAGGGGTGTTTTGGGCTCTTCCAGTTGGGATTTGGAATGGGAAAGGCTCTCCCTGGAGTGCAGAACTTCCCAAAAGCAAAATTTGGGAAGAGCTGATGGTACAGAATCACTCTGGGAATAACAGATGTGCAGGGAATTATCCCAAGGGAGCCAGATCCAGGAATTCCTGCAGTTGGAAGCAGGAATGGAGCATTTGGACACAAGAACTTTGCCAAGAGAGCTTTAAAAAATTGAACTATTTTCCCGCAGTCTATTGAAAATGAAAAAAACCTGGAAATGGAACAGGAATTTAATTCCTGGGGTTTTGTGGGATTTTTTTTTTTTGGGGGGGAAGAGATCTGCAGTGCCCACAGCACTTGGGAATCCTAATAATAAAATCCCAAGGAACTGAGGATTTGTATCAAGGCTTATCCATGGACAAGGAACTCTCCCTTCCCTTTAATGAGTAAAGCACTTGGGGAAAAAGGGCAGGAACTGGGAAAACTGGGAGCACTGGGAGCAGTTCCAGGCCTCCCTGTGAGTTTAACAGTGCTGCAGGAAAGGAGATCCATGAAGGGAACTGCTCCTGGAGAGATTTTAATGGGAATTGTTGTGCCTGGATATGGATCCAGAGCCCACAGAATCCTGGGAAGCTGCGGTGATTCCCAGCGGGAACAGGGGAGCCCGGCCCGGCAGCCACTAGAGGGAAGCAGCGGCTCACCAGGAACAGGGAGAGGGACTTGGGATGCGGGCCTGGATCCCTGGATTAGCTGGGATACTGGGAAGGAATGGGGAGGGAAGCCCTGGCACAGGTTCAAGGAGCAAAGATACCCTGGAAGTGCCCAAGGACAGGCTTGGAGCAACCTGAGATAGAGGAAGGTATTCCAAGGGTGTTGGAATGGGATAAATCACATTCCTTGGAGAATCCCAACTCCCCAGGACTTGGGATCCGGGCCTAGATCCAGGGATAACTGGGATTTTGGGAAGGAATGAGGGTGAAAGGCTCTAGCACAGGTTCACGGAGCAAAGATTCCCTGGAAGTGTCCAAGGACAGACTTGGAGCAACCCGGGACAGAGGAAAGTATTCCAAGGGGTTTGGAACGGGATGAATCCCATTCCTTGGAGCAATCTCGACTCACCAGAGGTTCTATTGTCCCAAGATCTTTAATTTTGTTGCCGCTTAGGTTTAGGTGCGTGAGGTTCGGACACTTCTCTGCCAACACTTCCAGGCCTCCTGAGATTCTGTTGTCGCTCAACTCGAGCTGCAAAGGCCCAAAAACATCCTCAAAAATCCCATTTTGTCCCATGCCAGCCCCTTTTCCACATGCAGGGAAGGGAAAAGGGAGGGATTCGGCCCAGGGAGGTGGAATTTACCTTCTTGAGTTTGTTTAACTTTGGTAAGTTTGCGACTGAGGTTAAGCCGACGTTGATTGTGCTGAGGAATTCCAGCTCCTCAAACTCATCTGTGAGGCCCTCGATTTTCCCTTCGTATGACCTGCAGTTGTCCAGAACGAGCTCTTTCACCTGGAAAGGGAAGAAATTGAGGAAAAATATAAGGAATTCCAAGGAATTGGTAAGAATCAGGAGGTTTTTGACAGCAAAACGCAGGAATGTGGGGTTGAGTTGAGAAGAAACCCAAGATTGAGGCAGTGCTCCCACACACTATGGAAAAAAAAACCCCCAAATTCCCAAAAGAAATTCCCAAATTACTCACTGGGTTGAAATTTAGGTGGAAAATACGTGGATCTTGTCCCTCAATGGTGATTAATTATCAGGATTCTCCGGAGGATCCATGTGGGGATAAACAAAGAGTTTTTTCCCCTCACGTTCTCCACATGGCCCCGGAGTTCCCGCCAAAAAATATTCCAGCTCCAAATGTATTTTTTAAATGAATTATTATTTAAATGAATTATTGAATTTAAATAATATTATTTAAACTAAAACTAAAGTATTTAAACCACTAATTCTGTCCATAAACAAATCTAGAATTAATTAATAATTTAAATCATTATTATTCCATTATAAATAAATCCGTTGGCTTGGGAGAAGTCTGTGGGGTAAAGGTGACCGAGAATTCCTACAAAATATGGAAATCAAGTCAAAGCATCCCAAAAATCCACCCCCAAAACTTAAACTTTTCAATTAAAAATTATTAAATTCCACACAACTCCTGGGATATTACAATGTTTTGGTAGAATGCATGGAAAAACTGCTGGATCTTTTCAATCCCTGGAAAACAGGGGCACATCTTGCTCTCATCAGCGGGGCGGGTGGATGTGGGATTTTAGGGAAGAGCTCCAAGGGTTTTCCCGGGGAATTGGAGGCTCCCAGCATCACAGCTCTGACCCTTTATCTCCTGTGCCAGGTGCAGAGGGACAGGGCGAGATAAAGGCCCCTAAAGTGGAGAGAATGGCCCCAAAAGAGCGGGGAGAGAATGATCCCAGGGGTGGAGAAACTGGCCCCAAAAGAAGAGAAAATGGCCTCAAAAGGGTGGGAGAGAAAATGGCCCCAAAAGTGGGGGGGAGAGAATGGCCCTAAAAAGGGAGAATATGGCCCCAAAAGCGGCAGGGGAGAGAATGATCCCAGGGGTGGAGAGAACGACCCCAAAAGAAGAGAAAATGCCTCTGGGGGGGAGAGAATGGCCCTAAAAAGGGAGAATATGGCCCCAAAAGCGGCAGGGGAGAGAATGATCCCAGGGGTGGAGAGAACGACCCCAAAAGAAGAGAAAATGCCTCTGGGGTGGAGAGAATGTCCCCCAAAGCGGGGGAAATGTCCCCAGGGGCCTGGGTGTTGTTTCGGGGGTCCTTTCCCAGTGTTTTTTTCAGTGGACACACCATTACCGATCCAAGATTCCCTAAATCCACTCCAGCCTGGCTAAAACTGCTCCTTTTTTACCTAAATTGCTCCGTTTTATCCCAAACTTCCTGGGATTCCCATCCCTCTGCAGCCAGAGTGAGTTTTCCTGGGCTCTGTGGAATTCCACGGGAAGGGCCCACCCAACTCAGGAACAGTTCATTTTTCCGCTATAAATTTTTTCCCTAAATCCCAGGAAAAGCCATTCCCCGGCACTGCACTGCCCTGTGCATGGGGGTTGTTTCCATGTGGGAAAAATAACGCTGGGATTGGGATAAAGAACCCGCAGGAATGTGTGCAGAAACGTGGAATAACTGCTTGGCTCCCAGCAAGGACAATTAATATGCAAATATTTCATTTCCTTAATTTTTCTTCCTGCAATCCCGCTGCACAGGGAAGAATCCGATGGAGTTTTCCAGCTCCAAACATCCTTGGATTTCTAATTAAATCCCTGGAGTCAACAGGGAAGGGAGCCCAGAGCAACGGGAGAGCACAAGGGATTTGTGGAGAGGAGGAGGGGAAGCATCAGACAGGAAAAATCCATGATTTTCCTGGATTTAGGATAAGGAATGACTCCAAAGTCTTCCAGGGTGAAGAAGAATTCTTCCAGAAGAATTTCAGGGTGGGGAGAAGAAACCCAAGATCAAGGAAGTGCTCCTGATCCCACAGAGATGAGGGGAAAAAAACCCTCAAAATTCCCAAAATAAACTTCCGAACCACTCACCAGGTTGAAATTTAGATGGAAAAAAACACCAAAAAATTAAGGAAAATATGTGGATCTTTTCCTTCAGCAGTATTTAATCATCAGGATTCTCCAGAGGATCCATTTGGGGGCAAACAAAGAGTTTTTTCCCCTCATGTTCTCCACACATGCCCCGGAGTTCCCGCCAATTAAAAAAAGGCGGGAAAAGTGCAGTGGAGGAGAATCCTCCTTATCTGTATCCCTTCTCCGTTATCTCATCCCAACACCCATGGACACGGAGCCAGAAGGCCTTGGGATCCACACCAGGAACCTCAAGGTGGAATTTGCCTCAGAGGAATTTGGGAATTCCTCACAGGAATTTTCAGGGGCTGAGGGGAGTGGGAATGGAGGGGAGGGAATGAGCCCGAAGCTCACACTGAGGGACAAACAGCTCCTGCTCTGATCCGGGAGCGGGGATATCCATCCCTCCATCCTCCCTGAGCACAGAAAACAGGGAATTGGACAAAAACCCAGGGAATTGGACAAAAATTCCCTCAGGAGGAAGAGCTGGAAACAGCCTTGGATGCAAAGGAAAACCCTTTAGCACGAAGGCAAATGATCCAACTGCCTTTTTTTTTTTTTTTCTTTCAATTTGCATTGTTTTAGAATCTTGGAATGTTTTGGGTTGGAAGGGACTTTTAGGATCATCCCATTCCAACCTCTCCACAGAATTCTTCAGGAAAGGCTGTTTCCTCCCCGCTTTTCAGGAAGTTGTGATGCACAAGTGCCACGTTCCCTCCTTCCCTGTTGGAACAGCCAACAAATCCATGGAGAAACCTCCTGGAATCCAAGAGGCCATGTCTGGAAAGCTCAGATGAGTTCCAAGGTTGTTTGGGAAGAGCAGAGCGCATTCCCAACCCCTCCCAAAAGCAACATGCTGTCGGTGCCTATGATGTTAATCCCCCTGAATCCCTGGAAACAACAGCATTTCAAACAAAATTCCGGGATGGCTCCATGTCCTAAGAATCCCCAAGGAAATCCAGGTGTGCCAAAGGAGGAGGAACGGGGTTTGTGGGATTTTTTCCCAGCACCCCCCAGCTCTCTGCCTCCAGCCCTGCACATCCCACTCTGTAAAAACCTGGGAGTTTCAAGAAGGAGCAGCTGCATCCCTTGGGAGAGGCCATTGCTTCCCGCAGCCCCTCCAATGGGGAACTTTTCCAAGGATTTGGCTCCCACACAAGAGATCCCTTCTCCGTCCCGAGCCCTTCGGAGGGATGTTGGATCTCATCCAGGCTCACTGCATCCCGACAGGAGCACAGAGCCGGCAGTGTGCACAGGGAAGTGGGAATGCGACTACATTCCAGCTAAACCAGCTCCCTGCAGTCTAGCAGCACTGGAATCTTCTCCTCGTTCGTGTTTCAGGAGTTCTTGGAATATTAAGGAAAATTCCATCTCCTGAATCACTCCCAAAGATCTGAACTTCCCTGGAAATGTATCAAGTGACAATTTTGCCGCTTTTCCCCTCACTTTTTGTCACCAAAATATGGGATAAACCTTTCCGGAGGCAGGATCCCAGAACATACCTGGATGAGGTGAGGGGGTGCAGGTGGATCCCACGGAAATCCCTGCACTGCTCCAGGTGGACAAATTTGGGATTAAGAATCCTCTGGGAATTTGTGTCCAAAAACAGCACCAAAGACCCGGAAATCCAACTTGTGTATCCCAAACTCCATCCCTACACCATGGAGCAGGGATAAGCACTCATGAAATATCAACCACAGGGCCTGTATTATCCCAAAAAACTGCTACCCGCTGGAAAAGCCACACCCACAGGCACAGATTCCACAGAAACACTTCCCGGAATGCGCTCCCAGGTGGGATAAAACCTGGCAGGCGTCAGCTTGGTTCCCAGGATGAATCCAGAATCCACTGGATTGGGATATCACACCTGGAGCAGCTTCACCTTTCAAGTGTTCCTCACCCAGCCTTGTCCCAGATTCTATTCCCAACATTCCCAGATGCTTCTGGCCCATGGAATGCTCCCTCAGGACTGAACATTCCCTGGAGCTGCTGAGGGTTTTCCCACCATTGCTCCACACTGTTTGATAAGCAGGGCTTTTATCTCTTCCTGGAATTCCCGGTTCCCAAAGGCACAGCCACGGAATCCACAGGGAACATCCAACCTACTCCAAGGGCAGGAACAGGAAACTATTTGGAAGCAGCCACTGGATTTCATGGAATTCCTCCCAAGTGACACCTGGGACCTGGAGCCTCTCCAGAGGGCACCTTATCAACACATCCAAAGTCATGGAATTCCTGAACTTGGAAAAGACATCCAAGATTGAGTCCAAGCTGGGACTGAACCCAGCCCAGAGGTCTGAGCACCACATCCAGGAATTCCTTGGGAATTCCAAGGGATGGGGACTCCAAACCTCTGTGGGCAGTTCCAGTGTTTACAGCCCTTTCCGTGAGGGAATTTTCCCCATTTCCCACCTGGCCCTCCTCTGGCACAGCCTGAGGCCGTTCCCTCATCCCGTCCCTGTTCCCTGGGAGACTATCCCGATCCTGCCGGCTGCCACCTCCTGTCTGGGAGTTGTGTAGAGCCAGAGGATTCCCCCTCATCCTCATTTTTTACAGGATAAATCAGGAAAAAAGGCCAAATCTCCTTCAGAAAATATCCAATCCACTGGCAGGGAGAGCCCGGAATTTCAGCTGAAATTCCCAAATCCCAGTGCGTCCTTAAAGGTGACAGAAGGACACAGTGCAGTCACACAAACACTCGGAATTTTGGGAATTTCTTGGTCTCCCAAGCCTGTGGAGTCCAGGAAAACTCTTGGATCTCTTTCCAGCAAGGAATGACTTCACTGGCTCCTGTGCCCTGCTGGGTCCTGCCCAGTATTCCCGATCTGTCCTCACACGGACCCGGGAATCCTGAGCAGAAATGGATCTCCTCAGGTTCCCGCTCCATGGGATTTGTGCTGCAGGGCTGGACGGTAGCCAGCCCTCCACAGGCACAACATTCCTGGTTTTCTGGGGAAGGCGTGGGCTTGGCAAGGCTCAAAATTTGGGAAGAACTGGGGAGGGGCTGGGATGGAATTCCCAGAGAAGCTGTGACTGCCCCACCCCTCTGGAATGTCCAAGGCCAGGTTGGAGCAGCCTGGGATAGTGGGAGGTTCCCTGCCCAAACTCAAGGATGAGCTTTAAGGTCTCTCCCACACAAACTACTCCATGATTTCATGGAATTCCATGCGGTTCCATGATCCCAGCTCTACAGCGGAGATACAAACATTCCCCATACTGCTGTTGGAAGCTTTCCCAAAATTCCAACCAGAGGGAAGAAATTCCCTGAATTTCCCATTCCGATCCCATCTGGAACATGACCAGGCCAACAAAAGCTTGGATGAGCATCCTACTCAATCTCTGGATTTATGGAGCTGCTCCTGAGGCTCCCATGAGTCAATCCCTGCTCCGAGATCATCCCATGACCCCCAAACGTCCCCAAGCTGGAGAAACCAATTAAAACAATTAATTCATTAAATCCAGCACCGTTTTCCTGCTGCAATTCCAAGCCCTCCGTGATCCAACCCCGAGCGATCCCACCCCACGTTCGGCTCCTGCTGGAAAACAGGGAAGGAGAGCACGGAATATCTCCGGCCCGGATCAGAGCAGCTGCCGGGCTGCTCTGTGTCCGCCTGGCCACAGCTCCGGAGCTGCCGAGCTCTTCCTGGTTTTCCAGAGCTGGAATTCTGCCCACGGCAGGGAGGGCAGCAGGTGCCGTGGCCTGTGGCCACTGGGGATTCCCATTCCATGGGATTCCCATTCCAGGGGGGGTCCTCAGCTGCTCCTGCTGCTCAGGAATGACGATGTGACCTGGAGCGGGATTAGATTCCCCAAGGAAGGGGAAATTCCTGAGGTGTTCCAGCCTTTTCCTGGACAACATCGGGGGACAGCGAATGAATTTCCTTCCCCAAAGCCCCATGGGATTTGGGATTTGGATTCAGTCCTCCAAGGCTTTCTTGGGAATAGCTGAGATGGGATAAACTGATTTCCAACCAGTTATCCATGACTGTCTCCCGGCTAGGAATGCACTGGGAAGAGAATCCCAAAAATCCCGGGGCAAGGAGAGACGCCGCCGGAAAATGGCCACGGAACACAGCCCAATTCCCTGGGAATCCAGCAGCTGGAGGATTGGAGAATCCCACGGGGAAGGGACTGGATGGAATTCACATGGATACCTGGGATTGGAAGTAGAATTCCATCAGCACCCCTATGGATGGAAGTGACACCGCCTGCCAGGGATTCCCGGGAATTTTATAGGATTTCTCCGAGCTCCAGTTCATGGAAATTCCCCCAGGGATGCTCTCCCTATCCAAAAAACCCCGTTCCCTTCAGGAATTCTCTGCTGGGGCTGAGCACTCCATGATTCCCGAGCAAAGCTGGGTTCTTCGGGAACACGCTCCATTCCTGCCTCAACCCAACTGGAATTCCAAAGCGGAATCAGAGAATCCTTGGAAAACACCACTAAGCCATCGAGAGCAGCCATGAATCCAAGCCCAGCACCTTTCCAGGATTAAACTTGGTCTGGGAACACCAAATTCCCATCCCGTGAAACTCCAACCGGAGCTCAGAGCTCATCCTGGGTTTTCCAAAATCCCACCTCAAAATCCACACTGGAATTCTGCCTCTGCCGCAACTTTCTTGGAAAATCCCAGCAACAATTTAAACTTCCAGCATCCCGGGATTACTGAGCTTAGAAAAGACATCCAAGATGGAGTCCAAGCTGTTCCTGATCCCCACCAGAGCTCTGAGCGCCACGTCCAGGAATTCCTCGGACACCTCCAGGGATGGGAATTCCACAAGGGCAGTCCTTTCCAATGTTCAACCACCTTTTCTATGAAAAAATTCCTGCTGATGTCCCACCCGGCCCTCCCCTGGCACAGCCTGAGGCCGTTCCTGCTCATCCCATCCCGGTTTCCCGGGAGAAGATCCCGATCCTGCCGGCTGCCCCCTCCTGTCTGGGAATTGTGAAGAGACAGAAGATTCCTCCAAATCCTCCTTTTTTCCAGGATAAACCAGGAAAAAAACCAAAGTCTCCCCTTCAGAAAATCTCCAATCCATGGGCAGGGAGAGGCAGGAATTTGGGCTGGAATTCCCAAATCCCGGTGTGTCCTTACAGGTGACAGGTGGACACAGAGCAGCCACACTTGGAATTTTGGGAATGTGGTGTTTTCCTAAGCACTGACACACGGATATCCCTGTGGATCCCTAAATCCCTAAACAGGAGTTTAAAGCCACCTTTTAAACCCGGCTCAGTCAAGCCAGGCTTATTTCAGCTCATCCCACATGGATCAGCCTCTTCCCGCTGGGACTCTGGAAAATCTGAGCTGGGAAGAGGGACAGGAAAACTCCTGGAGTTTGGATAATTTGGGGATGGTTGTGAGGGATTTTTCCTTTATTTTTTACCTCAAAGCTGTTCCCTGTTTGGAGACAGCTCTGGAAAAAAAACTTGGCTCAATATACGGAATTTTTTAGCAATATTTTGGATTTTCCAGCTGTAAATCCTACAAAAACCCCTCATGGAAGGCTCCAATTATTTCCCATCCTTTTGTTCCATCCTGGGAGAATCCAGAGATCCAAGGGAAATCCCTAAGTGGTAGAAAGGTGAAGAATCCTGGGAATTCTTGGGTCTAATTATGGGGCATCTCCAATCCTACAGAAATTCCAGGAGGAAAAATCCATCATCAACCCCCAGGAAATCCCCGAAATCCCAAAATTTCCCTTTCCAAGCGGAATTCCTACATTTCCAAGCTCAGTGTATCCATACCCATAACCACATTCATCAATAAATCAGAACACGTTAAATTTTCCACGGAAAACTTTCACTGGGAATTCTTGGGGTTGTTCCTCCTGTAGGAGCACAACTCCATAAAAATTCCCAATATTCCAGACATGCTGTTCCAAACCCAGAAATAAACAGCTTCATCCTTCCATGAAATTCCATTCCCTTTGAATATTCCCATTATTTTCCAGCAGCTGGGATCACTTTGCTCCTGCCTGGAATTGCCCCGGATCACTCCAGCTCCAGGGATTTTTCCTGGAGAAGCAGTGCTGCCACATTCCCAATGTTTTCCCTCCACTGCCAGCTCCCATATCCAATAAAACAGAAGGAAAACCCAGGATTGCAGTGCACTTTTCCCTGGAAAACTTTGCAGGTTGGGATTGGGAGCCTCTGGATGTGGAGCTGGGCATTTCCAGGATGAGGCGGAGACATGGAAAAAATTCCTGCATTTAAATGAAGATTAATTAAGGACTAATTAGCAGAAATATTTGGAAAAGAGGAGCTTTTCCTGCTTTTTTCATGGCTTTGAAGGGAAAGCATCCAGGCAAATCCATGGATAACTTTTAGTGGGAAGGAAAACCATGGAAGCTTTTCAAGGGATTGTGCTTCCCTAAATTTAGGGATTGGTTGTAGTGATCCAGGAAAATCCCTATTTCCCACTTGTTCTGTCTGCAGGACAAGGGACACAGGGAAAAATTCCTGCAGGAAAAGTGCAGCAGCGTCCTGGAAAAAGCTGGGAATGTTGTCCAGCATTCCCAAGGACAACATTCCCGCCCTCTATTCTCACTTGGGATTTGTGGATCCAGAGGATCTGATCCACCTGAGCTGTTCCTCAATCCAAACCCTTCTCCCTTCCCGTTATCCCAGGAAAATCCTGCTCCTTCCCAGGATCCCAGAAGTGCTGGGAATCCTATGATCAATCCAGTGCTATTCCCAAATTCCCTGACTTTTAATCCATTCTTGGACAACATCCAGGTGTATTCCAGACATCCAAGTCCTGGATTCCCAGGATTCTCCAGCACTCGGAGGGAGCAATCCATGGAATGAATGGATTGGGAATAATCAATCCATAGCCTCATGGAATGGTAGGATTTAAGGAGAATCGGTTTTATGGGATGTAAATATTTAGGGAAAGAGCCAGGGATTCTCGTGCCAATGGATATTCAGGATGGGAATATTTAAGGAAGCAGCCAGGGATGCTTTTCCCACCATTCCATGGATATTTAGGATGGCTCACCAATGGAAACAAACGGATTTTTGAAACACAGGAAAATAAAAAATAATTTAAAATTCCCAAATCCCTGAAAACACCCACAAAATTCCCAGGTTTTGGGCCGCACTCAGAGCAGAGCAGCAGGAATGTGGATTTATTCCATGATAAATAGCACGGAATTCCAGCTATTCCTGCTCCAAGGCTGGGGTAGGATAAGGTTTAATCCAGGAAAAGTCAGGACTGAGATTTTCCCACCCTTTCTTTTCCCAACAATTCGAGGGCAGGTCAGGAAGCTTTGTTCCTTCAGGAATTCCAAGGGGTGGAATCCCACACAATTCCATCAGTTCCATCCCACCTTTTCCTCTTAAGCCGTATTTCCAGCTGGAATTTGGACACCTGAATCCAGAGAGAACACTTGGAGCCGGGTCCACACTTCCCAAAAAAAAGGGAATTCCCAGGAGGCCAAAACTAAATCCAGCAGCATCCCAGAAAAAAAAAAAAGAGAAAATGGGAAAAGCCACAAGGAGGAAAAAAAGCCATTTTTTAAACTAATTTTTACTTTTAAAGGGAATTTTCCACAGATTTTTGCACTGTTTCCCTTCGGAATTAAAACTTCCAGGGGAAAAAAACCCCCAGAAATGAGAATATTGGGAAGTTTTAAAGCACAACAGAGCCGGAAGTGGGAGGAATAAATTCCAAGTTTGATCCCTGCCACAGTTTGGAGCTGATAAAGGAATTTTTCCTCGCATTAAACCAAATTTTGGGCCAAATTTTAACCCCTCGCCTGCCCCTGCTTCCCAATATTTGGACTTCACTCCGGGTTTTCGAGGGGGAATGATCAGGAAGGTGCCAAAATCCACCCAGGTGAGCACTTCCTGAAGGAAATTAACGGGAATTAATGGCAATTATTAGGAGCTGATTAATTATAAATAAAACTTATATCAATAAGAGAAACCAAGTGGTAATTTTGGCATGTCTCATAAATGTAACAAGATAAAAAGTGGGAATATCTGGGAAAAAAACCCCAAAAATCCCAAATTTCCAGCACTAAAATCCAGATTTTCCACAACACTGAATTAATATGGAAAATAAAGGGAAAATTTAAAAATTAAACAACAAAAACGAGATTAAGGAAGGAATATCTCCCACAGGATCCACCTGAGGACATTTGTAGGATGTTGTATTAACTGGGATGTCACTTTATGGGATTATTTGATGGGAAAGCACAGAATTCCATAGGAAAATAGGAGATCCGGCTATAAAATACCCAAAATAGGCTCAGGAAGAAGCACAAAACCCCATCTGCATCCTATTATTTAACCCTCATTTATAAAAGGGTTGTTCCCAGCTTGAAAAGCAGCATGGAATTTAAGGAAACTCCAAAATTCAGGGGTCTTTTCCCAGGATTTCTTTATATTCCACATAAAACTTGGGAAATGATGACAAGGACAAACACCGGCCACCAAAATTAAGGAAAACAATTCCCAAACCCATCCTCCTCACAGCCCAAAACTTCCTGAAATCCATAAATAAATCACTTTGGCATCACTATTCCTTCCAAATCCCACTTCCAGAGGGGGGATTTAGCAGGAATTTCCCTTAAATGATATTTTAAAGGAACAGAATTCACCCCACACACTCCAATCCCTAAACAACACGTGCACACAGCTGCAACCAACTTGGAACACAACAACATTCCCAACTGGAATCTCCGGCCCTCTGCCTAAAAACCTGGAAAATTTGGGTTCAGGACACCTTGGGAACACCAAGACACCGAATTCCCTGACAGATTCCAAAGGTGCCAAGGAAAACCAAGCGCTGCCAAGTGAAATTATCCTGATTTTCCAGCTTCCTGCTGCCCATTCCCAGCCCTGAGGAGCGGGGAACCCCCTCCTGTTCCGAGCTTTCCCAACTTTCCTTTGGCGTGAGGCAAAACCGAGCAGAAACAGCACAAAATCCAAGCGTGGCAAGGGGGGAAAAGCCCAGTTTATACCTTTGGAAACTGTTTTTAAAGCCTTTAGTCTGGGTTTAAAACGGGCAAGAAGCCTCCAGTTCTGAGAGCGGTGAAGCGAAATGGGGGCAAAAAATGACCAAAAGATACGAAACTATTTAAAAATTACGGGGAAATCCTGAAAAAGATCACGGAAAATTAATAAAAAATAGGTTGAAAAAGAGAAAAACACTTCCCAAAGCCCAGCGCTGCCTCCCCGCAGGGCCCTGCCCAGGAAGGAGGCGGATTCCCAGCTCCGCGCTCGCTGCCCCGGGGGGCCGCGGGGCTCCCCACGCTCTGGCGGCCCCGGCCCCGCTCTGGCGGCCGCAGCCTCGCCGTGCCCCGAATATTCAATAAAACCCGATTTTTAAAAAGCTTTTTCTTTTTTTTTTTTAATTTTAAATTTTACCCCGGCGCGGCCGTCACGAACCTCCTCCCGCCCCGCGGCCGGCGACAAAATGGCAGCGGCGGCGCTGCCCGTCATGTCGGGAGGGCGCCGGGCGGCCCCGCCGCAGCCTCCGCACCGCCTCAGCCCCGGCGGCAGCGGGGCTCCCTCACGGCCCCGCGGGGCCGCCCGCGGCCGAGGCAGCGGCAGGAGGAGGAGGAGGAGGAGGGGGCGGCGGCGCTGAGGGGAGGCGGGGGGGCAGCACAGAA
>VZRV01003190.1:1602-21317 GCA_013398115.1 Falcunculus frontatus
GCCTCATCCCTGGAAAAATCCAAGGCCATGGCTCTGGACAACTTGATCCAGGTGAAGATGTCCCTGCTTATTGCAGGGGCTTGGAGTAGGAGACCTTTAAGGGGCCCTTCCAACCCAAACTATTCAACACGATCATTGTGGGATTCCCAAGAAATACAGGAAAAAATCCAGCCCAAAGAGGGAAACACAAACCCTAATCCCAAATCCTGCCTCAGATTCCTTTCAGCTCCTCTTCACCTCCTCTCCAATGTTGAGTCCCAAGGACCTTCCAGGGCCACTTGAGCTGCCCTGGGGCCAGCTGGAGCCGTGACCCCGGAGAGGTTTTCCTGCAGCTCCGTCGGGACAATGGGATTACTCAGCCCTGTCACGGTGCATTTCTGCAGCCTCAGGACTTTGGGCTCGGTTCTTTTCCACGATGGGGGCTTTGTGGAGGTGTAATTTTAGGCCAGGAACTCCGACATGCCCGGGCTGAGGTTCCCTGATGGGCAGGAGGAGGTGTAATTCCAGCTGGGACTAAAGGCAGGGGAGCAGCTCCTGCCACTGCCTCCTCTCCTGACAGGGACACCAACCTTGGTTCCAACCAAGCAGCACCTTCCAGCACCAGGGGAACACTTTTCACTCGTCCAAAATCCCATGAATTCAACAGGAATCACCTCTGGAAGATGGGGGCATTTCCAAACCAGACAGGAGAACAGGAATGAAGGTGATCCAAGGATGCCTCACCCCAGGATGGGGCAGAGCCCTGGAGCTACTGGCAGTGTGGAAAACCTGGGTTTTATAGGACCTGGCTGAAAATTCATCTCCAACAGCTCCTCTCGGACCCCAAAACTTTATTTCCAACCACACCTCTCGTGCTGATGGATTGGGATGGGTTTGGATCAGCAGTGTAGGAACAGCTCCACCTTGTCCCCAGAACCCTGAACATCCTCCTGGGGCTGGAATTCGCCCCTTTTTTGGAGATGCTCCTTCACCCCTCTCACTCCTTCCTTCCCCAGCTGATGCTCATCCCACATTTTTGGTGCTTTAACAAACACCTCCATCATTTTCCGCGTCACTTTGGACAACACCTTTATCTCCTGCACTTCAGCAGCAAAACCCAGGAATTTCAATGTGCTCCTAAAGCAGCCACTGGAAAAATCTCCTGAACCCTACAAGGATGAAAAACCTCGACACCAAAGGATCTGGAGGCCTTTGGGATGCAGCCTGGTCCTTCCTGGCTTGCTCTCACCCAACCATTGCCTGCAATTCGGGTGATCCAGCAGCAACATAAGGAAAAAACTCCGATAAATATTAAAAAAAATCCCAAACCTGCAGCTCCCACCGAGCTCTGAACCAGACCTGCAGCTGCCCAAAGCAGGCTGCAGCACCTCCCCGAGGTGTCCTGTCTCACCAGGCTTTGGGGAAGCTCTGGAGATCAGGGGCTGCCCAGCAAATCCAAGCTTCTCCTCAGCCGGGGCTTTTCTAACCCAGATCTGGAAGACAAAAGGCTGCCTCCATCTCTCCTGGTGCTTTTTAGACCAATTCACGTCCTCCCAGCCTCCAAACCAACCCTGGCTGGCTCCAAAAGGAAACATTAATATTTAAGGAAGATAAATCACTCCCGGCCCACCTCATAAATCACTGTGGGTATCCCTCCCCAGCTCATCTCTGCTGCTTCATGCTCCGGTGCAGAGACCAATCTCCCTGTCAGATTCCATCACTGGCTCCTGAGTGTTCCCAATGTGATGGGTGGAAGCCTCCAGGTGCTAAACCAGCCCCGTGGAGCCACAGCTCCTTTTTGAAGTAGAAATCCCATTTTTTAAAGCCATTCCCAGCACCTCCCAACTCCAGGAGGCACCTGCCACACTGCCTGGGGACATCTGGGCAACAAACCCAGCCAGGGAGATGGACCAAAGTCCTCCCCACCTCTCTGCTCAGGAGGCAGCACTTCATTTATCAGTTTATTTATCAGTTTGTCCCACTGATCACAGAGCTGAGGAAGCAACTTCTCCTCAACACAGGTGCAGAGGAGCAGGGAAGCCACTTCCAGTCCCCTTTTGGGGGTTTCTCCCCCACAGCAAATCAGCCTGAGCTCCCCTCCTGCTCCCAGATCTTCCTGCTGGGATAGGGATGCCCAAAGACATGAGCCAGGCCCGAGGCTGCACAATTTGGGGGTGGGACACCTCCCAAAACAGCTCTGGAGGGCTGGGACCTCCTTGCAGAGGAGAATCCCAGGGCACAAACAGAATGAAGGAAGCTGCCACATCAAATCTTCCCTTCCTGTTTATCCCCAGCTCATGAAAGATGCCCAGTGTGGGGACAGCCCCGGGCACCCAGCACCAGCAAACAAATCCCAGCTTCATAAAGAAAGAAAGATCTGAAATTGCTTTTACAACAGCCACAGAGTTCGGGGGATTTGCTGTTTCAAAATACCTGCTGATCCCAGCTCCTGCCGAGTGTGTACCCACACAGCTCAGAACAAATCCCATTTAGAGGAGGGAAAAAAGCTGTGGGAGCGAAAACGAAGCTCCCTGGTGATTGGATTTTTCCTACCAACGAGACACCGCTCAGCCAACTGCAAAAAGCAACACCAGGCACATTTCTGATGGCAATAACAGCGTAAACACAGGGGGACTTTGGACAGCAGAGAGAAGAAAGAAACATATGGTGCCTTGCAATATTGGGATGGGAGGCATCAGGGACTTGACAGACACTTGGAAATGCAGCTGTAGTTTGAGTAACACACCCACAGACTGGATGTTTTTTGGGAAAAAAAAATCCTGGATGGCCATTAACTGGAAGTTAAACTATCTAAAATACAAGTGGGGAGCAAATTAAGATCCTGCTGGTACATGGTGGGCTGGGACAGAGCCTCAACCCCATAAAATCAGACTTGTAAATAAATAGGAGGCTCCCACTGAAGCCCAACTCGTGGTGACACGTGAAACACCTTCCTTTAATAATAGAATTTCTCCTTCAACCTTGACAGCGCCAGGCCCTGTTCCCACCACACCCCATCAAATTTGGGTTCCCCCAACAGCCCGGAGCAGAAGGGAGGGAAGGGGTGGCCTGGCTCACCGGGAGGTGGGTGAACACGGCGAAGGTGCTGCGCAGGAAGCCGATGAGATCCACCAGGTAGTCGCTGGCCCTGCTGCCCGGCTCCAGGGCCATCCAGTCATAGTCTGCCAGCTGCAGGAACTGGTCGATCTTCTGGTTGAGGTTGGTGTAGATCTCCTCCTCAGCAGCATGACGAGCGTCCTGGGAATGAGACTCGATGTGGGATGGAGGCTCCACAGCACCAAGATCCTACATGGAATGGGGGCTCCACACCACCCAGATCCTACATGGAATGGGGGCCCCACACCCCCCAGATCCTACATGGAATGGGGGCTCCACACCACCCTCTAACAGGGTGGGAGGTTGACCCAACCTTTAGACCAGGAGGTGACACAATCCCAAAGCTCAACGAGGTAACCATGAGGCTGCTGCAGCCTCAGGCTGGGACAGGGGCCACCAGGTCACAGTGGGCAGGATCAAGGTGGATTCTGCCTCTGATGTGAGCTGGGGACCATGAGGACAAATCCAGAGGAGATGGAGGAGAGACCGGCCCCGTTGGTGGGAGTCTGGTGTTCACAACACCAAGGTTGTGGTTCAATCCCTGGATGGGCCGTTCAGGAGTTGATGATCCTTGTGGGTCCCTACAGCTCAGAATATTCCATGATTCTGAGATGGGAGAGGAACATCCCCTATGGAAACCCCACCAAACCCAGTGCAGGGCTGGAGTCCTGGCTGCCAGAATAAGGGCAGGACACTCAGCTTCAGGCCAAACAGGTGGAGAAGGTCAGGATGGACTTCCCCGGAGACACGAGACTGAGTTATCCCAAGGCAAAACCTCACCAAACCAATTCCTGCTGTTCCCACCCTGGGATCTCCACGGGACACAACTCAGACATCCCACACTTGACCCAACCAGGTTCCATATAAAGCACCTGGGGGAACACTGTGGGATTTAAAGGCTGGGAACTCTGGGAGTTTCCGTCAGCCCTGATTTTTAGGGGATAATGCTAAAAGGAGTGGAAAGACAGAGAAATATAAATTCTTGAAATCTTTCTCCTGGGTGGAAGAGGAGCCTGGTGTCCACGGCCAGATGTGTTAACACTGCACTCCAACAGCAAAGTGAGGATTTATTTAAATAAGAAACAAATTATCAGGCTTTTGTTTAAAATCTCCTTAATCCTTCAGCTAATTAGGGCTGTAAATCAAGGAGAAAACCTCCCATGATCTCAACAGGAGCAACGCTCCGAAGGACAAACCCAAAGCGATGGCGCAACCTTCCCAAAATAGGCCCCAAATTATCCCTGGGCTCAGCCCAGCTGCCTCCAAGGCCTCCTCCAGCAGATCCCTCCCAGCACCCACCCAGACCCCTCCCGGGGGCGTTGGAACCCCAACCCTGCTCACCTTGAAGGTGGTGGTCCCGTAGAGCTTGGTCGTGTGGACGGTTTCGGGAAGGACGTTGGTGATGTTGGTGATGAACTCCTCCAGGAACTTGCAGGACTTCTCCAGGTGGGTGGTGTTGATGATGATCTGCACGAGCTGGGAAGGCAGAAAAAGGGTTTCAGGCAGGGCAGTGCCAGGGGAAGGGATGGCAATTCCATGGAATCCTGGCGTGAAAAGCTGACGCCGCAAACACCCCGAGCTTTGCTACGGGCTCCAGTCTCTCCTCCTTTAACAACACCTAAATCCAAGATAATTTTGGAGGGGAAGAGTTTCCCATGACAGCCACTAATACCACGGAAGGCCGTTTTTTTTTTTTTTTGAAAGGACTTTCCTACATTGAGCCGTCACTCAGGGCTCCCGTCAGCGCCGCTCAAACACAACAGGGGCTCCCCAAAAAACTGCCACGACCAATCAGGAGGCTCCTGGCTGCCAATGAACCCGAAAAAACCCGAACTTGAGTGACACCGAGCAGCATCACACGGGCAGAGAACAAAGGAACCACGAGGTTTGACTCTGGGAGGCGTGGGGTGCCCAGATCTCTGCCAGCCCCTCGGGGCAGCAGAACGCCCTGGGTTGATGTCATTTAATTGCTGGAGCGTGGTGGGGCTGTCTGGAGCCACCTCCTGTGCGGGGAGGATTTGGAAACACTCCCACATCTGAAGGAGATTGGATTAATCAGCAATTTCAAAGGTGCGGGTGCAGAAATTGTGAAGTGACACCACAAAGATCCCAGCACCCAACTGCTGCTGGTGCTGGTGGCATCAGAAAGGTGATGGGGACATTTTGGGAGGCTCAGCTTGGACACTGGGAAAGAAAAGAGACACTGGAAAGGTGCAGAAGTGGAACGGGGTGTCCAGAGAAGCTGTGGGATGTCTGGGAGAAATGAAAAGTTGGGTAAGGAAAGCCATGGTTGACACGATCCAAGGCAGCAATAATTAATTAAACAATTAATAACTCCCTGTTTAATACCAGCACCCAGAGGTCCCACCTGTCCTGGGGACCAGGTGTAGCTTTAAAAAGATTAAAGTCATCAGACACCTGATTTTGTACAGAAAAAAGTATGGACCATGGAAAGAAAACCTGAAATTAGGGTTTGTGCTGCAGCAATGTGCTGAAACCACTCAAACATCACCTGAAATCAAGGATCGCTCCCCCATTCCCCCACATTTCCCAGCTGGATCTTCTCTGGTCTTCCCTGAAGTCCTCTGACTTTAATTCAGATTTGCAACATTCCCCAAAATGAAGAGGGCAAAATTCACAACCAATCTCTTCACTTTCCCAAAATCTGAAGTTCCCTCCTTTGTACAACAATGCCGAGCAGTTCCCGTGTTTTCCAAGCAAATATTTCATGGAATACTCAAAACCAGCACCTCTAAAGGTGCTTGAAGGAGTTCCAAGAGACCTCCTGTCACCCTGCCCTGGAATCACACAATCCAGGAATGGTTTGGGTGGGAAGAGATCTTGAAGATCATTTATTCCACCACGGGCAGGGACAGCTCCCGCTGTCCCAGGTGGATCCAAGTCCATCCAACCTGGCCTTGGACACTGCCAGGGATCCAGGGACAGCCACAGCTGCTCTGGGAATTCCAGCCCAGCCCCTCCCCACCCTCACACACACCAATTCCTTCCCAACATCCCACCCCAAGCTCCCCTTTCCCACTGGGAAGCCATTCCCTGGCTCCTGTCCCTCCATCCCTTGTCTCAAGGGTCTCCTTGAATCCACATCCCACCTCTGTGAGTCCAACGTTTTTCCTCTTGATGACGTTCTGTAAACAGTTGCTCAGGGTCCTGGTCAGCAGCAGGTTTGTGGATTTTCTGATCATGTCATCGACCTCCGTGGAGCTGCAAAGTAAAATTTAAGGAGAAATTCGTAAGATGCTCCGTGGAAAGAAAATCACCGGGAATTCTCCTCATCCTCCGTCCCAACTCTCCTCTGCCTCACCCCTGAGCATCCGTGCTCACAGGAGCTGACATATAGAAAAATAATCAAATTTAGGCCTTTTTATCCATGTTTCAGAAGGAAAGGTGGATTAACACCCAAAAATCCCACATTCCAGAGCCTCCCATCCATGAGGGGCTCCATGGTGCAGCCCAAGGAAAAACCTCCCACGGCATCAGCACAACCCAACCCACAGCACTGGGGATTTGTGTGTTCAGTACAAGGGAAAAGATCTCCAATGGGTGAAAACCCCAAATCAAATCTCACAAAGTTCCCCCCTCAGCCATTTCTGGGCTTTTTAACAAAATTATAGAACCATGGAATGGTTTGGGTTGGAAGGGATCTTAAAAGAAAACTGAAAACATTGCAGAAGTGAAGGAGGTTGCAGGGAATGGGTTTAGAGGAAGCATTTCCAGCCCCAAAAGATCCCTGGATTTCCACACACAGGGGCTCCTCAGCACAGCAGAGCTCCCATCTTCCAGAATGGTTTGGGATGGAAGAGACCTTAAATCCCACCCACCCCATGCATGGGCAGGGACAGCTCCCACTGTCCCAGGCTGCTCCAAGCCCCAATGTCCAACCTGGCCTTGGACACTGCCAGGGATCCAGGGACAGCCACAGCTGCTCTGGGAATTCCAGCCCAGCCCCTCCCCACCCTCACACACACCAATTCCTTCCCAACATCCCACCCCAAGCTCCCCTTGCCCACTGGGAAGCCATTCCCTGCCTCCTGTCCCTCCATGCCTTGTCCCCAGTCCCTCTCCAGCTCTCCTGGAGCCCCTTGAGGCCCTGCAAGGGGCTCGGAGCTCTCCCTGGAGCCTTCCCTTCTCCAGGGGAACATTCCCAGCTCTCCCAGCCTGGCTCCAGCATTGGAACATCAGACTGGAAGCTCCTGCACCCCACTCCTGCCCTTTCCCAGGTGTCTGGAATGGCAGCACCACTGGAATTTGGGGTTCGGCCCCTCCAAGGTGCTCACGGTGCCACCTCTCCTTTCTCCAGGAGGTTTTGCCAACCCACCCCTGCCAGAGGCTCCTTGGATCTGTGCTCGGCTCTGGATTAGCCCTGACAGCACCAGGAACTGTCTCCTGCAGTGAGAGGCAGGAGAAGGAATTCCCAACGGGAAGGTTGGGAAGTGTCAGTAACTTTGAGGCTCCCGGTAAATCGAGCCCCTGACCTTTGGCTCCTTCTCCCGCTCCACCTGACACAGGGGCCACGTCACAAGGCAGGGATTGACGTGGGAAACGAAAGCCAACCTCAAAAGTTATCCCGGGAGAAAGGTGGGGGAGGTTGGGATGCTGCAGCTGGGGGATGGGAATGGGTTGGATGGGATCTTGGGAAGGAATTCCCGGCTGGGAGGGTGGGGAAGGGCTGGGATGGAATTCCCAGAGCAGCTGTGGCTGCCCCTGGATCCCTGGGAATATCCAAGGCCAGGTTGGACATTGGGGCTTGGAGCAGCCTGGGATAGTGGGAGGTGTCCCTGCACTTTGAATCTCAAGTTCTTCCAGGATCGGGGCTTTGTTTGCAGAAAACCCCAACCCAAACCCAACCCAAGTCTGGTGGATTAGAGCTGATCCATCTCATCCTTCACCCACCGTTTTCGAGGGATATTCCCTACTTTCCAATGGGAAATTCCACTGGAAGAAGCGAGGGGATACTTTTAAAGACAACCTGATGAACTCAGCTTGTAAAAAGACAAAAGTGCTGAGGAGATAAAGGAGATTTTCCTGCTCTAATCCAATTAAAAGAGCCAATAACAAAAATCCCAAGCCCTACAAACACACCGGGAGCTCCAAACTTTCCTCAAGTGAAATAACTTCCACAGAAAGGAGAACCCTCTCATCCAACAAACACAAGGAGCTGCTTTAACAAAATAATTAGGGGGGAAAAAAAAAACAAAAACCAAAAATAGGAGCTACGCTTTCCACCACGGGCTGCGTTGTGCAGGAAAAGGCTTGAAGGGAACTGTCTGGGATAATGACAGCTCCTGTCCCAGATCCCGTGGCAGTTGCTGTGACCTCCAGGCCCCTGTGACTGACGGGCTGACCCCCGGCACTCCGGGGTGCTCCCTAAATGACAAGGCCAGGGAAAAAAAAAGAAAGGGAAGAGAAAAGGGAACTCGCTGCCGGCTTTGTAGCCAAGCTTCCTAATAAAACCTAATTCAAGCTGTCAGGGTGAAATGAAGAAAGTGTCAACAGGGGTTTGCAGAGAAATATTCCAAATGTTTGGCTCCGAGAGCCGGAGCAGGGGCTTGCCCTCCCCCCGCCGCTCCGAAAGGGCTGGAAAATCCAATGTGGAAAGGAATTTTAATAACGGGTCCAGGGGGAGCCCCGGGAGGGACCCAAGGGGACACTTCTCCCCCCTGCCCTGCCAAAGCCAATCATCCCACTAATGGGGAAGGGCACGGAGCTCCGCAGGGAGGGCTGGGGGCAGCAGCGTCCGTGTGAAACCCGAGCGAGGTGTTGGCTCTGGAGAGGGACAGGGGCCACGGTGACCCCGGGGTTAAGAGCCCAGGGAGCCACCGGAGAGGAGAAGCTGCCACCAGAGCAGGGCTGGGATGGAAGGTGGCGGGAGAAACTCCTGAGTTTCCAAATAAACCAACATAGCAGGACCTGGAGGGAAAGGGCTTCTCCAAATCGGCATCCCCGGCACCAAGGAGAGCAGGAAAATCCTGGAGAGCCTGGGGCAGAACTGTCCCAGCTCCACAGCAGCAATGGGGCAAGCAGGGAATGGGGTGGGTGGGAAGGGACCTAAGGATCATCTTGATCCCATGGGCAGGGACAGCTCCCNCTCCAGCTCTCCTGGAGCCCCTTGAGGCCCTGCAAGGGGCTCGGAGCTCTCCCTGGAGCCTTCCCTTCTCCAGGGGAACATTCCCAGCTCTCCCAGCCTGGCTCCAGAGCAGAGGGGCTCCAGCCCTGGAGCAGCTCCGGGGCCTCCTCTGGGCTCTCTCCAGCAGCTCCATGTCAGGTCAGGGCCAGGACACAAAGCTCCCAAGGAGGTGGAACTCCCCTATCCCAATCCAGCCTCTTGCTAGCCCAGGGAAGAGAAGGAGGATGAATCCTTCCAGGCAAAACCTTGTCCTTCATTTTTAAACCTCTCCCAGAGCTGCAAACGCAGCTGATGCAAACCCAAAGCACCAACTGGCAGCTCCTGGCAGAGCCCGTTGGTTTTGAGCCTCACACACGTACACACGGGTGAAACAAGCATCAAAGCACCTTGGGATGCAGCAGGGAGGGTAAACACACAGAATATTTTGCAGGCTTTAAAAAAAAAAAAAAAAAAANNTTTTCAAGAGTTAAAAAAAAAAAAAAAAAAAAAAAAAAAATCACATTATTTGTGTATAAACTCCCCGAAGAAACAAGAAAAACAAAAGCACGAAACCAGCAGCCGAAACTCGTTCGTGACCAAAAATCCAACCCTCAGAGTCCTCCTGACAACAAATTCATGGAACCACGGAATTCCCATTCCTTGGGGGACAGTGAGGGGAGGCTCAGGGGGATTTGGTCTGTTCCAGCAGGTCCTGGTGACCAGTGGCCATCACAACCTTTCTGCAGTCACCCAGCTTCACTTATTTATTAAAATAACGACACAGAAACACCTTGGAGGAAACAGCCCCTCACTTCTCACACAACTGGGATTGTCCAGGCAGTGTGGAATTCCCTGGAAGTGTCCAAGGCCAGGCTGGATGAGGCTTGGAGCCATCCCAGGATCATGGAAGGTGTCCCTGGGATGGGTTGGAACGAGATGATCCCCAAAGTTCCTTCCAACCCAAACCCTGCTGGGATCTCCCCCTACAGGAGAAGACTTGGCCAGCCAAGATCCCACTGCTCCAAGGCCACTTCCAGCCTGGACGGGGTCCATCCAAAGGCTGAGGAAGAGAATCCACATCTTAAATCGGTGCAAACAACATCTCCCACCTGAGGTGCAGGTCCTCGGAGAACTTGAGGCAGGCGTAGATGAACTCCTTGATCTGGCTGTAAACCTTGGGCACGAACTCCGAGAAGGGGAACTTCTTCGGGAAGGGTTGCTGCAAAACACAGGGGAGAATTCCAGAGGGAGGGAAGAGATTTCCCTCTTCCCAGCGGCGTGTTCCAGGCAGGCAAAGGAATTCTGGGATTTATATGAACGCTTCAGCCAAGGGAGAGAGCAGATAATCACAAAAGGCACCTGGAGCAGGAGGGGTTTGGGGCTGGAAGGAGATTTGCAGCACACCAGGACCCTCATTCCCTTATTCCCCCTCCCAACTCCCATCCCCTCCTTCCTTAGAAACACCTGGAATTCCACCCCCATCATGCTGGAGATGTTTTCCTGGTCACTCCCCCCAGGTGCTGCCCAACGACCCCAAAAGCCAGGAGGAAACGGATTTTCCAAAGTTTTCCCATCCTCCTTTCACCCCCAGCACACACCAGGCTGGGAGGTGCAGGGAGCAGCAGCGAGGAGCTGAACCCCAGGACTGAATTTTGGGGCAGGACCCAGAAATCTGAACCCCTGACTGGGATCACCAGGGTTGGGTTTGGTGGCTGCCAGGGGCAGAGCACGAGGCCAGGCAGGATTTAGGATTTATGGGACATCTGGACACACTCTGGTTTTCCAAGCACACTCTCGTGTGTGATCCACCACTTTTCTGGGCTGTTTTTCTCTAAATACGAGACTAAAGCCAATAAAGGTCAATCCCAGGGTCCATAAAATGGGAATAAAATGCCAGTGGAAGTGGATATTTCTACCTGTGTGCTGCCAGGGCTGCTCAGCTGGGACAGAGCACCCTGAGAGGAACACAAATCACACTTCCCTCATCCACACCAGGACAAATGCTTCCCATGGAATGTTCTTTCCCACTCTCTTCCTTTCTCTTTTATCCTTTATTTGGGTTGGGGGATTGATTTGGGGTTTTTCAGAGCCTTTCATTTGCAGTTCTCAATGCCCACAGAGGGTGTGAGGCTCTCCTGGCCCAGCAGCCAGGCCAGGCCCCTTTCCCCATTCCAAGATTCACCTTTTCAAGTTCAGCATCTTGGAATGGGAACTGTCCAACGATTTTCTTATAAACGTCTTCATTCGACACCGGGATGGGGCTGTAGTTATCCGAGTCCAGGATATTCCTGGGAAAAGAAAAGTTAGGGAGACAGCTCTGAGGAGGAAGTTTTGCTGCTGGGTCAGGAGATTCCCAGAGGTTGGTGCCAGCCTAAGGTGTGATCCCAAATTCCTGCAGCAGCAGCCAGGGGTATCCCAAACAAGCCACAGCCCAGGGATGGAGCGAGGGCACATGAACGTGGAATGGTTTGGGTTGGAAGCGACTTTAGGATCATCTCATCCCACCCCATCCATGGCAGGGACACCTCCCACTGTCCCAGGTGAATCCAAGCCCCAATGTCCAACCTGGCCTTGGACACTCCCAGGGATCCAGGGACAGCCACAGCTGCTCTGGCAATTCCAGCCCAGCCCCTCCCCACCCTCACACACACCAATTCCTTCCCAACATCCCACCCCAAGCTCCCCTTGCCCACTGGGAAGCCATTCCCTGCCTCCTGTCCCTCCATGCCTTGGCCCCAGTCCCTCTCCAGCTCTCCTGGAGCCCCTTGAGGCCCTGCAAGGGGCTCGGAGCTCTCCCTGGAGCCTTCCCTTCTCCAGGGGAACATTCCCAGCTCTCCCAGCCTGGCTCCAGAGCAGAGGGGCTCCAGAATCCTGGAGCAGCTCCGGGGCCTCCTCTGGGCTCTCTCCAGCAGCTCCATGGCAGGGGTGGCACTGGAGGGGCTTTAAGGTCCCTTCCCACCCCAACCATTCCATGATTCTCTAATTCATCCCTCAAAAAAATTCCACTTAGGGGCCAAAACTCCTCAGTGAGGGGTGTCCCAGGGGTTTCTTTCTGAGCCTCTCACCTGAACACTCCTGCCCATTTCTTCAGCAGGGTCTCGCTGTACTGGTCCTGGATCTCCAGCAGCATGTCAAACAGCTGGTTCACTGGGAAGCCATAACCCTGCAGGAGCAGGAGGGAAAGGGGCAACCTCAGGGGATGAAGGCACCAGCAGGCAGCTGGGGATTATTGTCTGTCTTTAACAGGGGGCAAATCCTCCTCCAGCACCACCCCTGGTGCAGGTGGAGGGGTTTAGGGCTGATTTAACAGGAGAAAAGGACCCAGAGACAGCAAAGGCCCAAGGGCTGGGCGAAGTGCCCAAGGCTTGGTCCTGGCACAGACCAAACCAGGCTGTCCACCAGGTGATCCACGCCCAGAAAGGCCGAAAAAAGGAGCTGGGCCAGCCCTGCTCAGGCCCTGGAGCACTGAGGGACAGCCTGGGAGCGGCGCTGGGTGAGGACAGGACCCAGCCCCACGTACCTGGAGCGTGTCAGCGAAGAGCACAATGAGGTTCTTCAGGTCCAACACCAGGCTGGGGTCGGAGCAGTAGGACTGGAAGGGAGGGCAGAGATGAAAACATGGCTTTAACAGCGTGGCACAGCACAAACCCCTGCCCTGAGCCCTGCTGCGTTATCAGGGCACTGATAAGAACCATCCAGACCTGGGGAGAAGCAGCTTCATCCCCCAGCCTGTGAGCGCTGCGCGGGGCAGGGATGATGCCTTAGGTTTGAACTTTGATATTTTCAAATTCTGTACTGCTCAGAGTGTAACTCTGAAGTTCCTTGGAGCCTGTAATTCCTGCTCTCTCGTACTGGGCAGACAGAACAAAGCCTCTCCAGGCTTTGCCTTCAAGGACAGCCAGGCTGTTTTTAGGCCCAAAATGTGGAAACCAAAGATTCTAAGGGGGGCAAGCTGAGGGGAGTTACATCGTTAAACTGGGGCTTTAATTGGAGAATGAACCCTGATATGCAAATGATCCAAACCTATAAAAGTGTGAAGAACTCGTGACCTGGGGTCCATCTTGGGGTCCATTTTTTGGAAGCAGCCTCTGGCTCCCCCAGGGTGTACCTTGAAGGCCCTTCAAATAAATACCTGTCTTTATTCCCTTCCTCTTGTCTAGTCTCTGTTTCTAGGTGGCTGCAGGAGGCATCAGGGAGGGCTGGCTGAAAAGGGTGTCTCTGCTCCCAGCGCTGCTCTCCGGGCTGGAGAAGGCTTTGGGCTGCTCCAGAGGCAGCTGAAGGGTGTCTGAGATCACACAGGAGCTGCTGGAGCAGCGAGAGGAGACGGAGCCCCATCAGCGCCGCCGCAGCGGGACGGGGACAGCGCCTCTCATTTAATATTTACCGTGTTGTGTCTGATGGTAATGAAGCATCTCAGCCCCGGCATCCACGGCCCAGGCTGAGGGAAAACACGCCGGATTCCAGCTCCAGCACAAGGATTTATCCTGCTCCAAACCCCGGAGACACCAACTCAGTGTCCCCAGAGCCACCCCGGTCCCCCCCAGAGGCTTCCAGCGCTCGCCAGGAGCGGCCGAAACCTTCCCCATGCTGAAAAATGTGAAGTTTGAGACAGAGCCTGCCCAAATATAGAATCGGTGATCCCAAGATGGAAAGAGAGAGGGATTTAAAGAGCACAGATTTAAAGCTCGCTGGAAACTCCAGGAGGGACGACTCCATTAATCAGAGGGAAGGACTGGGAGACACACGTTTTCCATCTCCCTGTCCAAAAAGGAGAGTCAGGAAGAAAGATAATGCCCTGAAGCATCAGCAGTGATTAAAGATGTCCCCGTCTGCGGCCAGGAAGAAAATCCAGGGATAAATTTGTCTGCCTTGGAAGAACTGAAACGGCCTCAGCAAGGTGAGACCCTCCCTCGAATCCCAGTTTGGGATGCAGGGCTCTGGTTGATTTGGGAGCGCTCAGAGCAAACGGTGGCAGCCACAACGTTGGGAAAATCGTGGAATATTCCATGATTACCGAAAAAACCTCCCCTGGCAGCCACTCCGTGCATCAACTTTGGCACCACTTGAAACAACCCATGTGGCAACAAAGCTGGGAGCACCAAAAACCCCGTGGCTGGGCCTGGCTCAGCCTCCTGCTTCCACCTCGGAGAAAATCCCACTCGAAACGAAAACAAACACGGGTTTACAGCCCAGAGGGGGGGTTGGTGTTTATCCCCTCTGGTAGAAAAGGAGCTCAAGGGGAAGGAGGCAACGTTCCAGTCACCTGGATGGGGATGGAGAACACCAGGAAGCTTCTGGGGTCCCTCATCCCCTGGAGTGAGCTCCAGGTCCAGGGACCAGCCATGGAATGGTGTGGGGTGGAAAGGGCCTTAAAATCCACCTGGTTCCACCCCTTCCACTGGACCAGGATGCTCCAAGCCTGGTGTTTGTGTCCATCTCTTCCCATGTTTTCAACCAAGGTGCTCCTTGCTTTCTCCTGGGGTTCCATCTCCCTGGATTTGGGTTTTCAGCCCATTTTTCAGCCCATTAGGCAGCATTTTCCCAGCCATGAAATTTAAGGGATCAAGGTGATCTTTAAGGTCCCTCCCAACCCAAAGCACTGTGGGATTCTCTGATTCTGTACCAAACAACATTTGACAGCTTTGGGCTGCCAAAACGATGCTTCTCCCCCATTTTTTGGGGATTAATCAACGCCCCCTCTGCTGGTGCTCCTCAAAAACGATCAACGAAATACCGATAAAAATACAAAACCACCGTTTCGCTCTTCAAAATCCTGATTTCGGTAGGGAAACGCACTCAACCAGGAGGCTAAAAAAACCGGAGAAACAGAATTATCTGCGTCTCTTTGCGTCGCTCTTTCAAACAGAGCCCTTGGAAAAGAGGGAAAACAAAGAATCCCGAGGAGAAAAAAAAAAAAAGGCAGCATTGCAGAGTGTCAAGGAATAGTCAAGCAACAGCTGAGCTCTCCCAGGCTTTTACTCACAGAGTGAGTCCTCAGGGCTGCGATGGTTTTGGACAGGGCCATCTCCCACAGCTCATCAATATAAGCCCGATTGACCAGGCCCTGGGTCGTGTGCAGGATGTGATCCTCCACCACGAAAAACCTGAAACCGGCAGAAAACGGCATCAAAACCTCAAATAGGAGAGATCAAAAGACGTCCCCGAGCCCCTCGGGTGATGTTGGTGCATCCATGGGCTCCAGGTCCGCTTGGATTTGAGGGATCTGTCAAATCCAGGCAGCTCCAAATGCTTTATTCCCCTCATTTTTAACAGCAGTGGGTTGGAGGAGTGAGTTAAAACACTGCCAGTGCCACTCTGTGCACACAAAGGCAGAATTCCCCCTCTCTGAGTTCTCCACCTCGTTATTCCCACAAGAACCACGGATTAAATTCTGCTCCAGCCAGCAGCAATCCCACTACAACTGGGTAAAAAGCTCTATCTGCAGGGGAAAAATGCTTTATCTGCAGGGGAAAATGTTTTATCTGCAGGGGAAAATGCTTTATCTGCAGGGGAAAATGCTTTATCTGCAGGGAAAAATGTTGTAACTGGAGGGAAAAATGTTTTATCTGCAGGGAAAAATACTGGAACTCCAAGGAGAAATGTTTGAACTCCGGGGAAAATCCTCTCTCCCACCCAGCTGCACCAAGTGCTCCCAGCCATTTCCAGGCAGTCAATTCACTCCAACCTCCAGTTATCCAATCTTCTGCTCCAAAAGAAACTGTTTTCCAGGGAATGAGGGTGAGAGTGGGCATTTTAAACAGCAACACACCAATTCCCAGGTGTGTTTTCCAAGGAAATCCAGCCCAGGAGCAGGGAGCTGCATGAAAGGAGCAGCACACAGGGAATTTGTGGTGGTCATAATTAGGTATTGAAATTATTCTCATTATTAGCTGAAGAAACAGCAAATCCTATCCTATTTTTACGGCTCAGCAGCCTTTGGAATTCTCCTCTTGGAGCTCAGTTTCGGCAGATTTTTGCCCAATTTGAGTGTGACAAAAAGCAGCTCTGGGGAACAGAGAATTGCCTCCTTCACCAGGAAAATAATGGAAGAATAATTATTCAATATTCCAGAATCATTAAGGCAGAGGGCCCACTCATGCCATTAGTGGGGCAAGTAGATGCACATAATCCACAGGGATCATTTATCCCCAAATTCCCAGAAATTCCCAGGCTGCTGCAAGAGCTGGCAGGTCCCTCCCTGCTCCCCCAGCGACACAGCAAAGCGGATAAAATCCACTTTCCAACACTTAAAAAGCACAAACCACCTTTTTTTGGTCCCGTTTTGCCTTCAAGGACCACCAAAAATATCAACATTCCCTCCTCTCCTGGCTTTTTTCGGGCTCCCCAGCAGCCCAGGGCACGCATTTTTAGCAGGGCCGGGTATAAAAGGAACACCTACCCTACAATTTGATTGAAATACTTCCTGTAGCCATCTAAAGTTTCGTGCTGCAACGGAGAGAAGAAGGGAGCAGAGGTTAAAAGCCAGGTGGCCGAGGGCAGAGGGAGCTTTGAGGGATGAGCCACGGGGCAGCAGGACCCCAGGGTGGGAAGGGCAGGACACACTGACCATGTTGGAGGGAGGCTGCAGCACCAGCCGGGCTTGTTTTCTCCTCTGCTTCCTGTAGTAGCTCTCAAAGGTCTCCCGGGCACCCTGGAAAAAACAGGGAAGGCTCATTCCAGTCGTTGGGATGGGCGTGAGGAGGTCACTTGGAAATATAAATCATGGAATCGCCGAGGTGGGAAAAACCCTCTGAGATCATGGAGTCCATGGCCCAGCTCTGCCAGGGCCACCACTGCCCCGTGTCCCCAGTGCCACATCCACAGGGATTTGAAATCCCAACAGGGATGGGGACTCCACCCCTGCCCTGGGCACTTCCAACCCTTTCCATGAAGGAATTTCCCCAATATCCACCCTGAGTCTCCCCTGGCCCAGCCTGAGGCCGTTCCCTCTCCTCCTGTCCCTGTTCCCTGGGAGCAGAGCCCGACCCCCCTTGGTTACCCCCTCCTGCCAGGGAATTCCAGAGAGTGAAAAGGATCCCTCTGGATCTTCCTTTTCTCCAGGCTGAGCCCCTTTCCCAGCTCCCTCAGGAATTCTCCAGCCCCTTTCCCAGCTCCCTCAGGAATTCTCCAGCCCTTTCCCAGCTCCCTCAGGAATTCTCCAGCCCTTTCCCAGCCCCGTTCCCTGCCCTGGACTCGCTCCAGCCCCTCCAGGGCTCTCCAGAGCTGCCCCAGCACTGGAGGTGCCCCAGCAGTGCCAGCACAGGGACGGGCACTGCCCTGGCCCTGCTGCTGCCACCCCGGGGCTGGGACATTTAAAATCCAATCTTGTGTTCCTCCAGCACATCTGTGGAATTCTCCTCCAAAATTCCATTCAAATATCAGAGGATAAAGAGTTTTACTCCAAACACCGAGTCCGACCCCAGCTCCTGGTGTTGCTGTGGGATACAGAGGGATGTGTCCAGCTGCTTTCTGGACCATAATTTGGACAAACATCGGATTTATTTGACCATGGCGCAGTGAAACAACCAATGATGGTGTCAGCAAAGAGAAAGAGAGGCCAAAGGACACCAAAAGCACAAAGAGGGAATGCAAGGCCAGGCTGGATGGAGCTTGGAACACCCTGGGATAGCTGAAGATTCCCTGCCCATGGCAGGGGTGGGACTGGATGGGCTTTAAGGTCCTTCCAACCCAACCCATCCTGGGATTCTGTGAACTCCAGAATTGTTTGTGTGGGGTGCAGCACCTCATGAGAGCACTCCATAGCACTGGGAGAAATAAACTCCCGAGCTCATTTTTCCCAGCCTGGCTGTGGCTCTGAGTGTCCAGAGGATTTTCATCCCAACAGCTCCTTCCCACGGGCATCAGCCCCGGGCTGGGCTCTGAACAGCCCCTCTGGGGTGGTTTTTGTACCAAACCAAGCTCCACCTCAGCATCCCGACCCTTGAGATCCCCAAAATCCAAGGATCTGCTGCAGTGCTCCAACATTCGCCCCCCACCCCGGCCCCTGGGGCCATCAAACCCTGGATGTTTCATCCCTGCCCGTTCCTCCCTCCTCCACACCCGCCCTGTTTTCTGTGTGAAATTGGATCACAAACATTTGCAGGGAAGGGACAACGTCTTGCTTTGAACTGTTGGGAGCCAAGGGAGAGAGCGAAAACAACCCCAAAACTCCGCCTCATTTAGAATTCACAAAACAAACAACACGCAACAACAAATATCACCTGAGCGAGGCACCAGCTGTCAACCTGCTCCTCTCCAGAAAATAAATTAATTAGAAGCAAAAACCTGATGGTAATTTAATGATTCTCCAGCTGTTGTGGCATTATACAACCAGGCTGCCTCGGGATGCCCTCAGCTACCGAGGGCTTGTGAGGAGCCACAGCCTGACTTGCTCCTTGTTTTCTCCAAGTGCAGCTCCAGGCTCCGGCAGGAATCAGCCTGGGGATGAGCCCAGAGCTCTCCCACTTGGACCTGCCCTTCACAGAGAGGCTAAAATCCATCCCAAAAACTTCCTCAGGTGGTAAAATCCATCCCAAAAACTTCCTCAGGTGGTAAAATCCATCCCCAAAACCTTCTGAGGTGCTAAAATCCATCCCAAAAACTTCCTCAGGTGGTAAAATCCATCCCAAAAACCATCTGAGGGGCTAAAATCTATCCCAAAAACCTCCTCAGGTGGTAAAATCCATCCCAAAAACCTCCTCAGGTGGTAAAATCCATCCCAAAAACTTCCTCAGGTGGTAAAATCCATCCCCAAAACCTTCTGAGGTGCTAAAATCCATCCCAAAAACTTCCTCAGGTGGTAAAATCCATCCCAAAAACCATCTGAGGGGCTAAAATCTATCCCAAAAACCTCCTCAGGTGGTAAAATCCATCCCAAAAACCTCCTCAGGTGGTAAAATCCATCCCAAAAACTTCCTCAGGTGGTAAAATCCATCCCCAAAACCTTCTGAGGTGCTAAAATCCATCCCAAAAACTTCCTCAGGTGGTAAAATCCATCCCAAAAACCATCTGAGGGGCTAAAATCTATCCCAAAAACCTCCTCAGGTGGTAAAATCCATCCCAAAAACCTCCTCAGGTGGTAAAATCCATCCCAAAAACTTCCTCAGGTGGTAAAATCCATCCCCAAAACCTTCTGAGGTGCTAAAATCCATCCCAAAAACTTCCTCAGGTGGTAAAATCCATCCCAAAAACCATCTGAGGGGCTAAAATCTATCCCAAAAACCTCCTCAGGTGGTAAAATCCATCCCAAAAACCTCCTCAGGTGGTAAAATCCATCCCAAAAACTTCCTCAGGTGGTAAAATCCATCCCCAAAACCTTCTGAGGTGCTAAAATCCATCCCAAAAACTTCCTCAGGTGGTAAAATCCATCCCAAAAACCATCTGAGGGGCTAAAATCTATCCCAAAAACCTCCTCAGGTGGTAAAATCCATCCCAAAAACCTCCTCAGGTGGTAAAATCCATCCCAAAAACTTCCTCAGGTGGTAAAATCCATCCC
>VZRV01003190.1:38333-52995 GCA_013398115.1 Falcunculus frontatus
CAGTCAGTGGCGCGCACAGCAGTGACACACAGGGCAGTCAGTGGCACACAGGGCAGTGGCACAGAGGTGCAGTGGCACACAGGGCAGCCAGGGCCAGACCTCGTCACTGTATGGGACCAGGCTGTCACCGCTGCCCAGCCCAGAGAACCCGTGGGACACTGGGATCCACCACGGAGCCACTGGGAGACCCCTGGAGATGTCACCGAGCACCTTCCCCAGGCCAGGAGCTGTGACAGCAGCCAGGGCCACCCTCACTCACCCTCTGTCCCCCGCAGGGGGCCGTGCCCCGTGCCAGGCTGGCCCAGGAGGGGCCAGCGCCCACCCGGCCCTCGCGTGACCCCCGCTCCGGCCACCGGCCACTGACCCCTGCTCCAGCAGCGCCCTCGGCTTCTCCTGGCCAGAGCAAGGCCCCAGCCACCAGCCACCGCCCGCCGGTCACCAACGCCCAGGACACCCACGGGGAGCCGGGCACTGCCGCGGCCACACGGGCCCGGGCAGGGGACCCTGGGGACAGCACGGAGCCGTCCCCACGCACGGTCAGAGTGGCCCGGCTGACCGAGGCCGGGCTGAGGCAGCTGGGGAGGATCTCCAGGTACGAGAGGATCCTGGAGTGGCTGGACAGCGCCGTCCCGGGCACAGCCGAGGCCGTGGTGGAGCCCAAGGAAGAGCTGGATGGATACCGGGAGACCAAGGAATAATTAGGGAATAATTAGGGTGGAAAAGACCTCTGAGATCATGGAGTCCAACTGGTGACCAAACCCCACCGTGTCCACTCAACCACGGCCCCAAGGGCCACGTCCAGCCCCTCCTTGGACATCTCCACCACTCTGAGGGACCTTCTCGACGTGGACAGGCACCAAAGGGAGAAGCTGAGAAGGCAGAGCCAGACCCTGCTCAGGACAAACTGAAATACAGAATTCCCACAGAAATTCACAGGAAACACCCTTTTCCTTGGGAGGAGGATCCACCACTGGGACAGAGAAGCTGTGGAGCTCCATCCCAACGGGACGTGGACCTGAGAAGCCCCTGCAGCTCCGTGGGGAGCTGGACACGGTGATCTCCAGAGGTTCCCTCCAACCTTTGTCCGTGGTCCTGTGAGGAGAGGACAGCAGCACCTTCCCCATGGAGCAACAGCTTCTGGATGTGCTCCAGGCATCACAGAACCACGGAATGGCCCGGGCTGGAAGGAACCTTGAAGCCCACCCAGTCCCACCCCCTGCCACATGCAGGGACACCTTCCATTATCCAAAGTTTCTCCAAGCCCCGTCCAACCTGGCTCTGAGCACTTCCAGGGTCTAGGAACAAACACAGGCTGAACCTTCCTACCCAACACCTGCGGAAAAACGCGTCCTGGAGCACCCCAATAAAGAGTTTTTACACTGATCCACCCTTGTCCTCTGGTTAATACCTGAAACCATGACAAGACACAACAGGAGCAGCCTTTCAGCCTCTGGTTTTCCCAACAAGTTCATATCCCGAAGGATTCCGTGGGGTTTCAACCCCACACCTCAACCACGGCCGGGGCAAGACGGAGTCAGGGATTTGAAGGGAAGAGCCAAACCCCTGCTCCCCAAAGAGCCCCTGTGGGCTGCTCGGAGGCGGTGGGGAGACGATTCAAGCCCCCACAAAAAGGTGAAACCTGAAGATCACAAGTCCCCCAGACCTCCAGCTCCCACCTTCAAACCATAAAAGAGACGTTCCTCTCCACAGCCAAACCCCTCATTCCAAAGCATCCATGGAAAACCCTCTCCGAGGGCAGCGCTGCCCTTCCAGCACACCCCGGCCTTTGTGAGCAGCAATCCCAGAGCTTTCCCATCCCCTTCCATAAAACACGACCCCGAAACCCCCTTTTTTTTTTGTGGGAGCTGCCGCTGTTCCCGCTGCTCCGGGAGCGTTTGTTGCAGCGGCCCGGCTCCCACGTTTTCCTGAACAAAGGACTGAAACGGGGGGAATATGCGTCAGAAGCCCGTCCTGGACGTTGCTCACCCCTTTTCCTGCACAAACATTTGTAAACATGTGGAGGATTCATGTCCAGCCGGCTCGGGACCCTTCATAAAACCAGGGATTTATCACAAACAGGATGGGAATCATTTCCCAGCGCTTATAGGGCTTTAGGATGAGAGACATAAAGAGCAGGAAAACAGCGGCTGCAGCTGGGCTCCGAGCCCTGCTGGAGAGGGATGGAGAAGGGAGGGGGGTGTGAATTCACAGCTCCAGAGCCCCCCACAAACACCCTCCCAAAAAAATAAAATAAAGTCTGGAGTTTCTGGGCTGCACGGGAGAATTCCCCAGGGGTTATTTATGGACAGAGGTTCAGGGATAGGCTGAGCTCAGCTGAGCTGAGCTCAAGGATCTTCCAGGAGGGCTCAGCCTGGAGAAAAGGAGGCTCAGGGGGGCCCTTGTGGCTCTGCACAAGTCCCTGACAGGAGGGGGCAGCCGGGGGGGGTCGGGCTCTGCTCGCAGGGAACAGGGACAGGAGGAGAGGGAACGGCCTCAGGCTGGGCCAGGGGAGGCTCAGGGTGGAATTGGGGAAATTCCTTCATGGAAAGGGTGCTCCAGCCTGGTGGAGGCCCCATCCCTGTTGGGATTTCAAAGCCCTGTGGATGTGGCCCTTGGGGACACGGGGCAGTGGTGGCCCTGGCAGGGCTGGACTGGGTGACCTCAGAGGGCTTTTCCCAACCTCAGCAATTCCATGATTTTATGATCCCAAAGCCTCTCCTTGCAATCTCGGAGTTCCTCTCTCACACATCTTCTGTTCACACCCACAGGAATGGAATTCTCCCAATTTTCCTCCCGTCCCTATCCCATTCCTTTCATTTTTTCCATGATTCCCACAGCTGCAGCCAATTCCACCAAGGGCAAGACCTCAAATTTTAGGGATAATCAAGAAAAACTGGAACTGCTCACCAGGGTTGGATTTGGCTCTTTGAATGTCCCCAAGAAGTGGCACAGAGAGAGATTTTTATTCATTTCTAGGAGCCAAAATAAGCCCTAAATGTGGAATATCAGCATCAGCCCAAAGGGACTGGGACAGGTGGGGAAGGAGGGGAAGGAGAAGGCTGAGGAAGGACATCTAATTCAGGATTCCAGGATCCAGGATCCCCTTGGAAACGCTCAGCAAAATAGAGGCAAGGGAAAAATGCAGAAAGAGAAATTAAAATTAATTAGACGGGGAAAAAAAAATTCCACAGAGGGTGGTCAAATGTTGGAGCAGGGGCACAGAGAGGCTGGGCAGCCTCCAGCCTTGGAGATCCTGAAAATTTACATGGAAAAGGCTCCGAGATTCCTGATTTCACTTCAAATTTAGCAAATTCAGAGGAGACTCGGACCGAGTTTTCCGTGAGCTTTTCCATTCTGAATTAGGTGTCCCTGCCATTGGTAGGGGTTGGGATTAGATGGGATTTGAGGTCCCTCCCAACCCAAACCATTCCATGGTTTGAGCCCATAACCAGAGGACGAGAAAAGAGCGGGAATTCACCATTTCCCTTCGTGCTAAACTGAGTTTTACCTTAGAACACCAACGTTCTCCGGGGAAATTCCTTCCAAATCGCTTCACTTCCGCCCCTATCGCTTGTTGTTTTTGAGATATCTCCCTTCTGGACACCACCACAAAGCCCTCTGGGGCAGCTGAGGCGTTTTCCAAACATTCCTGGGACCCTCCTGAGCCCCAAAGCCCGGAAACGGCAAATCTTGGGAAGAGCCTTCCCACGCCTGCACGATGCAAGGAGAGGGGCTGGAATTGGGGGTGGCTCAGCCAGACCTGTGCCCTGCACCACTCCAGGTGAACATTCCCAACAAAACCCCCACAGCCTTGGAGCTCCCCGCAGCCAGCAGCTCCAGAGTGGTTAAAATTCCTTAAAAAAAGGCCTTGGGAATGAGTGGGGAAAAGGTGAATGTTGCAATAAAGGTTGGAAAAAGGAGCTGAGGAACTCCAGGACTTTGAGCCTCGTTTCAACCCCTGAGCTGAGCCCTCCTGGGACACAATTCCAGGAGTGTGGAGGAGAAGGGGAGTGGGGAAAAGCAGGACTTATTGAAGCAGGAATTACGCCGATGATGTGAGGGCACAGCAGGATTTGTGGATCCTGGGAAAGCAGAGGGTGCCCCTGACCTCAGCCAGGATTTAATGTGCTTTTCCACAACATTCCTGAACCTAAAGGTGGATGTCCCTGTGTGGGCACACCCTGTGTGGGTGAGGGACAGCTGGATAAATAAATAATTAATGGCATGGCCAATTCCAGAGGGTCAGGATCAAGGAGTTGCACCCCAAAGGGAGCTGGTGACAAGTGGGGACCACAGCGGGGCCTCTCCTGGGACGTGTCCGGCTCCATTCCTGTGGCAGTGACCTGGAGGAGCCACAGAGCCACTCCAGGAGCTCCTCAGTGACTCCAAACCGGGGGGAAGGTCACAGAATTGTGGAATTCTTAAGGCTGGAAAAGCCCTCTGAAATCATCAACCATTCCCAGCAGCACCAGGGCCACCACTGCCCCGTGTCCCCAGTGCCACATCCACAGGGCTTTGAAATCCCAACAGGGATGGGGACTCCACCCCTGCCCTGGGCACTTCCAGCCCTTTCCAGGAAGGAATTTCCCCAATTCCACCCTGAGCCTCCCCTGGCCCAGCCTGAGGCCGTTCCCTCTCCTCCTGTCCCTGTTCCCTGCGAGCAGAGCCTGACCCCCCTTGGTTACCCCCTCCTGCCAGGGAATTCCAGAGAGTGAAAAGGATCCTTCTGGATCCTCCTTTTCTCCAGGCTGAGCCCCTTTCCCAGCTCCCTCAGGAATTCTCCAGCCCCTTCCCAGCTCCCTCAGGAATTCTCCAGCCCCTTCCCAGCTCCCTCAGGAATTCTCCAGCCCCTTCCCAGCTCCCTCAGGAATTCTCCAGCCCCTTCCCAGCTCCCTCAGGAATTCTCCAGCCCCTTCCCAGCTCCCTCAGGAATTCTCCAGCCCCTTCCCAGCTCCCTCAGGAATTCTCCAGCCCCTTCCCAGCTCCCTCAGGAATTCTCCAGCCCCTTCCCAGCTCCCTCAGGAATTCTCCAGCCCCTTCCCAGCTCCCTCAGGAATTCTCCAGCCCCTTCCCAGCTCCCTCAGGAATTCTCCAGCCCCTTCCCAGCTCCCTCAGGAATTCTCCAGCCCCTTCCCAGCTCCCTCAGGAATTCTCCAGCCCCTTCCCAGCTCCCTCAGGAATTCTCCAGCCCCTTCCCAGCTCCCTCAGGAATTCTCCAGCCCCTTCCCAGCTCCCTCAGGAATTCTCCAGCCCCTTCCCAGCTCCCTCAGGAATTCTCCAGCCCCTTCCCAGCTCCCTCAGGAATTCTCCAGCCCCTTCCCAGCTCCCTCAGGAATTCTCCAGCCCCTTCCCAGCTCCCTCAGGAATTCTCCAGCCCCTTCCCAGCCCCGTTCCCTTCCCTGGACTCGCTCCGGCCCCTCCAGGGCTCTCCAGAGCTGCCCCAGCACTGGAGGTGCCCCAGCAGTGCCAGCACAGGGGACAAGGGCAGGGCAGGACGAGTTCCCTGAGAGGTTCTGGAGTCTTGGAGGTTTTCAACACAAGATGGGATAAAGCCCTGAACAGCCTGGGCTGATCTCAGAGCTGCTTCCATGGAATCCTGGAATGGTTTGGGTGGGAAGGGGCCCGAGAGCCCATCCAGTGCCATTCCATGGGCAGGGACAGCTCCCACTATCCCAGGTGGATCCAAGCCCCAGTGTCCAACCTGGCCTTGGACACTGCCAGGGATCCAGGGACAGCCACAGCTGCTCTGGCAATTCCATCCCAGCCCCTCACCTCCCTCCCAGCCAGGAATTCCTTCCCAAGATCCCATCTCTCCCTCACTCCAGGAGCTCAGACCAGAACCCCCCTGCAAGGGAACGATCCCACGAACCACTGAACAGATCCCATGAATTCCCTCAGTCAGGACAAACAGAGACTGGGATGGGATTGAGGGAACCGGGATCAAACCAGCCCCAGATCCAAACTCCCAGGACATTCCCCAAAGCTGTGCCCAGCCCTGGGAAAGCTCCTCCTCAGGTGTCAAGGAGTCTGCATCGGGGCTACTACAGGAAAACCTCTCAGGGTCAGGTTGTTTTTTTCTTTTCCCTCCCTTTTCCATGCCTGTTTTCCAAGGGGAATATTCCCAGCCCCGCAGGCCGCCTGTGATCCCATCAGAGCAGCCCCGAACGAACACCGATTTCTCTGCAGCCGCTTTGATCGCAGCCAAGTGCTTTTCTCCCGGGTAAGGAGGTCACGGGGTTAAAAGAGCAGAGTGACAATTCCCAAAGTTCAATCCGCTGCCACCAGGGCCAGACTCGCTCTCTCCAGGCTCCATTAGCACGTAGGACAGGGTGGTTATCACAGGTCACTGACACCGGGCTCGCTCTAATGGCTTTTCCTGTGGCCCTTATCAATGCCGTGCACAAAGTGGCTCCCCTCAGCCTTCCCCTATGATCTCAGAGCTCTGTTTACAGCTATCTCCCTGCGCCAGGCACCAGGGGGGCAGCCAAGTCAGCAGCCGCTGAGAAATGCCAGGACACGGCCACGGGACAGGCTGCAAAGTGCCTCAGATGGACAACGAGGTACTTGGGAAGGGGATTTTTTTTTTCCACTGCGCACCCCCCCCCTTCCTTTCCTCCCCCTCTGCCCCCCAAAAATAAAAAAAAAAAAGTTTTCGAGTTCCCAAGGAAAATTTGACGAGCCCCGGCTCTGAAATAGAAGGGAACCACAGACTTTCCATGGCGGGGTTTGAGTTGCAGGAGGGAATAAAAAGGAACAAGTGGTGCCACAAAGAGAATAAAAAAGATTTGGTTTCATCTGAAACCTTCTGAAAGGCAGGGCTGGGTGGCTCCTGTTGTTGGAGTTGTGGTTCCTCAAGAGCCTCCCTCGTGCCCTGAAAGAAGAACTTCAGTTGTTTTGCCCCGTTTGAGAAGCACAAATGTTTTTGGTGAGGATGCTGAGCCCTTCAGAGGGTGGGGAGGGAGCAGCAGCTGAGGCCCCCCTGCCCCATTCCCACCCCAAAAAGGCAGGAAAAGGAGGATTCGGGCAGGCAGCACCAGCAGCAGCCCACTGGGACAGGAATTAAAACCCAAGGAATGATTTCAGGGCTGGGAGGAGAACCAGGATCCACGGGATCTCCCAATCCCAACGGAATCTGCTCCATGGGGCCATCCAAGGCAGGCATTCCATGGGCTCACCTTGAGCCCAGGGACCCGTGGGCAGCTCCTGCAGCCAAACCTTGCAATTCCAGTGATAATTCCAAAAGAAAACCGAGTTTCTCCTCCCAAGGCTGTGCTGGTACCGCACTAAGAGATACAAAACTTGTCCTTCCCTAAAATTCCCAAGGAGAGCTGTTCTGAGTGGATACAGACTGTCCATGCTGACGAGATATTCCTACAGGGACTGTTTTCAGTAAAATAGGGGGGTTATTATTAACTGTACATTTCTTTTTTCCACCCTTTTTAATGCATTTCGTGCATCAAAGCAGCTCGAGGGTTGGGGGAGAAGCAGCACAGATAAAAATGTCAGTGGTGAGATAGGACAAATTTATAGTAAATCCCTGCCAGCTCCCATTTATCTAAATTATCCAGCTCTGGATTCCCCAGAAATCCTTCCCCAGCTCCAGCTTTAAGCCTGTTTTTACCTCAGAATCCGCTCCCTTTTTCTTTCTGGGTTGTTGCCTTTTTTTTTGGACACTTGTTCTTTCCCCTAAAATGACCCCTTTGTAGCTGGGATCAAAGAGCTGGGAGTGTCAATCCCAGTGTCTTCAGGAACATGTGAAGAACCTCAAAGTAATTGGGAAGCAATTAGCACAAAGCTAAAAAAACCCACCCCGCCGAGGCAGAGCCTAAATGAGCACTAAACAGGCACCAGCCCCGGCTCAGGGAGGAGTTTAAGGGACTTAAATCACCCTCAGCTGCCTCGCAGACAACTTTTTGGGAGCACCTTCAGTGCAGCCCACTCTGCCTTGAGTTTTTTTGGCTTTTTTTTTTTTTTTTTTTCATTCCTTTCTGCTTTGGGTTCGCTCTTTTTTGCTTTCTGCCTCGCTGCAGCTTACGGGAAACATGAAACACAAAACTGCTTTTCATTCTGTGTTATGTAAAGCGCAGCCATTCCACGTCTTGGCCTGGAAATCCAAGGCACCCAGCAGCTGCTGAGATGCTCCTGTAGATAAACCAGCTGGCCCAGGCCTCACCTTCCCTCGTTTCTTTTGGATATTGATCAAAGCAGCCCTGCCTTGGGTCAGAGGCAACAGAAAAAGATAAAGCCATCGATGGCGAAACGGCTCCGGGCTCGTTTTTTGGAGTGTAATATTGCCATTTTCCACAGCTCCTCCGCCTGGGAAGAGGGGATGGAGCTGATCCCACCAGCCCAGAGCCCCGGTGGGATGCAGGTGAAGGTCCTGAGATAGCACAGGGATGCTGAGCTCAGCCTGGGCTGGGCTTAGGGCTCAGCTCAAACCCAGCCCGAAATCTCCAAGGCCAGGATTTGCTGCCAATTCCCCTCCTTAAACCTTTCACTGCTTTGGGATGGAGGTACCCTCAAGATTTCAGGATGTTTTGGGTGATATCTGCAGAGATCCAAACCCTCCCCACATTAATCTTTCCCTCAGGACAGCATCAAGCAGCCCTTTTCCTCACCAGGAAAAGAATTGGGATGAATAATCCCATCAAATATCCCAGGAAAGGCTGAACAGAACCTGGGCTGGGCTTAGGGCTCAGGCTCAGCTCAAACCCAGCTCAAACCAGGCCAGGTCTCGGCCAACTGACCCTGAAATCCCCATTTTTGGATCTGCTGCCTCCTCAGACCTTTCACACAATCCCAGCCTGTTTTGGGATGGAGGCACCCTCAGGATTTCAGGATGTTTTGGGTGATATCTGCAGAGATCCAAACCTTCCCCACATTCATCTCTCCCTCAGGACAGGATCAAGCATCCCCTTTCCTCACCAGGAAAGGAATTGGGATGAATAATCCCATCAAATATCCCAGGAAAGGCTGAAATGGCACAAGGCTGATGGGCACAACCTGGGCTGGGCTTAGGGCTCAGGCTCAGCTCAAACCAGGCCAGGCCTCGGCCAACTGACCCTGAAATCCCCATTTTTGGATCTGCTGCCTCCTCAGACCTTTCCCAGAACCCCAGCCTGGTTTGGGATGGAGGCACCCTCAAGAAATTGGGATGTTTTTTCCCACATCTGCAGAGATCCAAACCCTCCCCACGCCCGTCTCTCCCTCAGGACAGGATCAAGCAGCCTTTTTCCTCACCAGGAAAAGAATTGGGATGAATAATCCCATCAAACATCCCAGCAGAGCCCGTCCTGCCCCGCAGCCGCCACCACGCCAAGGTCCAGCTCTCAATTAACCCCCGCCTGACCTTCCTTCACTTTCTTTCCCCCTGCTCTGCCCTTCCTGCCCAAGTTCAGCGTTTCCTGGAAAAGTCTCCGCGCCTGTTGGATGTTGTCCTTCGCCTTGGTTGCCGAGGGAAGGATTTGCAGGATTTACAGGTGCCTGGCCCCCTCTGGAAGCCCATGACCGTGGGCTGACCCCCCGGTACAATACGTGAACTCCTGCCCTGCTGATAAGGCAGCCAGATAGGAGCAGGAGTTTGCAAATAATCCTTTGGGAATTTATAAGCAGCGCAGCCATAAAACCGAGGTGACTGGAAGGTCGATTTCACTAAAAATAATAAATATCTCAATGTTTATTCAACGTGGGCCTTTTTAACTGCAGGCCAAGCTCTGAGATAACGCTATTGTAAATGACAAATATTGGGAGTTTTGGGGAACTATTACATTATGATCCTTCCGTCTGACACGGCCGGGGCCGTTCCCTCGGTGCTTTGCAGGATCTCTGACATTGTTCAAGCTGAGCTGGGCCTCGAAAGCCAGGCCAGGATTCAGTCCCAGGTCAGGAAAAGGGCAATTTGCTGCTCAGGAGGTTTTTTTTTTTCTCCCGCTCCTGGCTCCCCTAAAAAACCTTCCTTAAGCTCTGCTCGGGATTTCTGCTCCTTACGAGTTCTCATTCCCGTTTTCAGGGCTTTGGGCTGGGAAAGAACAGGAGGAATGGGAGCAGTGAGTGGGCTCAGCTCAGGATGGGGACAGAGGACGCTGAGCTGATGGCACAGAATCCTTGCACTCCACGGAATCCCTGAGGCTGGAAAAATCCCCTGAGACTGAATCCAACCATGCCCAGCACTGCCCCACGTCCCCAAGTGCCACATCCACAGGGCTCTGAAATCCCTGCAGGGACGGGGACTCCACCCCTGATGGAAAACCCTTTCCACCAAGGAATTTTCCCTGATATCCAACCTAAACCTTCCCTGGACATTCCCTCTCATCCCATCCCTCGTTCCCTGGCTGCACCCTCCTGTCAGGGCGTTGGAGGGACACCACCACCATTCCCACCTCCAGAAGGAGACAACCCCATCCCAACCCATCCCATGGATCTCTCCAGGGATCTGCTGCTTCCCCCGTTTGGGAGGATCAATCCCTGTTTCTGATTCAAAACTGAAGCAACAAGACAACAGTAAAAAAAAATCCAAAGCAGAAGCAAAGTAATTTCTGTTAGGACAAGCAAAGCAAGTCTTGGACTTGAAATCCAAGGAATCCAATCCATTTGGAATGTCCAGAGCTGCTCCATCCACCAGCAGAAGCTGCTGACCCTCCTCAGAACACCTTTATGGACAATCACACCACCAAATCCACATTAAACCCAAATTAAATCCGTATCAAATCCGTATCAAATCCATGCCCTGGTGTCAAACCGAGGCACAGGAGCCCTTCCAACAGGATTCCCAACCCCGTTTCCATGATCCATATTCCTCCCTGAGGTTTCCCCAAATAAAGTGGCACTTTCAGGTCCCCCCCCAGCCTTTCAGCCCCTCGTAATTCCCAATTAACAAACTCCTGCTCCTGCTCCCAGCTCCGCCTCGGAGCGGGAGGGTTTCCTCCAAGACAAACACAGCCACACATTTTGGGGAGGGGAATTGCTCATTCCAAGAAAATCTCACGGCAACGTGGCCAAATGACCTAATTATGAACAGATGAGGGGCACAAAAAGATGTTTTATAGGAGCGGGGTTTCTGACAGCTCTTTTCCTTCAGCAAACTCGTGTGGATTGCTGGAGACGCCGGGAATTGGAAAACAATTCCCTCTCAAGGCTGGGGAGGGAGGAAAGCTGGGAACAGAGAGCTCCTTTCATCTCCTGCCTGGGCTTTGGGCCGCCCAACCGCAGGGAAGAGCCCCACGACGGCTCCAACAGCCCTGGAAAAGGGATGCAGCTTCCTTGGAATGGCACAGTCAAGGCCTGGATGCTGCTGGAAGCATCCCTGAAATTCAGAGTTGGAGGGTGAGCTCCAAAGGCCCTGGAAAAGGGATGAGACCCCACAGGTTCCGTGGATCGGCACATTCGAGGCTTGGAAGCTGCTGGAAGCATCCCTGAAATTAAATGAAGTTAACGAATCCAAGGAATTCTTGGAGGAAATCAAGAATCTGACCAATTCCTGCCTAAAACTCTCCCATTTCCATGGAATAACGGAATTACTGCATTCAAAGAAGAGTTTTTGGAGCAAACAGCATCAAAATCCAACCGATTCCTGCCCAAAACTCTCCCATTTCAATGGAATAACGAAGTTAATTGATCCAAACAATTCTTGGAGAAAATGGTATCAGAATCCAACCAATTCCTGCCCAAAATTTTCCCATTCCCACAGAATAACAAAATTACTGCATCCAAAGATGAGTTCTTGAAGCAAACAGCATCAAAATCCAACCAAATCCTGCCCAAAAGTCCCCAATTTCCACTGAATAATGAAATTCCTGAGTCCAAAGAAAAATTCTTGGAGCAAACAGCACCAGAATCCAACCAATTCCTCCCCAAAACTCTCCCATTTCCATGGAATAATGAATTTACTGTGGCCAAAGAAGAATTCTTGAAGAAGACAGCGTCAGAATCCAACCAATTCCTGCCCCAAATTCTCTCCTTTCCATGGAATAACGAAGTCAACGAATCCAAAGAATTCTTGGAGAAAATGGTATCAGAATCCAACCAATTCCTCCCCAAAACTCTCCCATTTCCATGGAATAACGAAATTACTGCATCCAAAGAGGAATTACTGGAGATAACAGAGTCAGAATCCAACCAACTCTACCTAAAATTCCCAAATTTTCACTGAATAATGAATTTCTGTGACCAAAGAAAAATTCTTGGAGCAAACAGCATCAAAATCCAACCAAATCCTCCCCTAAACTCTCCCATTTCCATGGAATATTGAAATTGCTGCATCTAAAGAGGAATTCTTAGAGAAAATGGCATCAAAATCCAACCAATTCCTGCCCCAAATTCTCTTATTTCCATGGAATAACGAAGTCAATGAACCCAAAGAATTCTTGGAGAAATTGCTATCAGAATCCAACCAACTCCTGCCCCAAAAATCCCCAATTTCCATGGAGTATTGAAATTCCCGAGCCGAAAGAAGCATTCTTGGAGGAAAATCCAACATCTGAGAAATACAAATAGAGGAGAAGTTCCGGATTTGGGACAGAGAAAATTCCCTTTGCATTTTCGTGCCCTACAGGAAGAAACCCCAGGGATTTCACCCAAATCCATCCATCCCCAGCTCCTTTTCTCCCTCAGGGATGCACATTCCAGGTGAGCACGGAAAAAGGATGGAGGAGCAGATCCATGGAATTCCCCAAAGCAGGAAAAGCCCGGATTCACTCACCAGGACTGAGTAGATGTGGAGGCATCGATAGACTGGGGAGAAATCCACCAAATCCTGGGCTCCAGGCACCTAAAACAGGGAGAAAATGCATGAAAAACGTGGAAAACTCACCCAAATTCCATGGATAAGGAAGTAAAATTGCAAAAAATTTAATTATAGGGAAGCGGGGCGGTAAAATAGCACACGGAGACAAGCGAAATCCTAAAAAAAAATCACATTTAAATAAGTTTGTTACATCAAAAAAACACATTTAGGGGAGTGTAACTCTAAAAAAATGAAATTTAAATCAGTGTCAGTCCTAAATATCACAACCAGGTGAGTGTAACTCACAAAAACTCCATGGATAAATAAGGATAACTGCAAAAAAATTTCAATATGGGTTAGTGGAACTCTAAAATATCACAGAGAGAGAAGTTAAACTCTAAAAAATATCAAATATAAGTAAAAGTCACTCTAAAAAAATCAAATATAAATAAAATTCACTCTAAAAAAATCACATCTGGGTGAGTGTAATTCATAAAAATTCCATGGATAAATCAAGAGAAATGCAAAAAAATTAAATATGGGTAAGTGGAACTCTAAAATATCACAGAGAGTCAACTGAAATCCTAAAAAAAAAAAATCACATTTAAATAAGTTTGTTACACCAAAAAATCACATTTAGGGGAGTGTAACTCCAAAAAAATCAAATTTAAACCAGTGTCACTCTAAAGTGCAAGTCACAAAAATTTCATTTATAAATAAATAGAACAGCAAAAAATTCAAATATGGGTAAGTGGAACTCTAAAATATCACAGAGAGTCAACTGAAATCCTAAAAAAAAATCAAATACAAATGAATGCCACTATAAAAAAATCACATTTAGGTACATGAAACTATAAAAAGTCATATAAATTATATCTGGTTTTATCATAAATTATATAAAAATATAATTTATCCAAATATTTTATCAACACTTCTATAAATCGGTGTCACTCCCAAATACCATTTTTAGGTGAGCGTAGCTCTAAAAAAATCCAAATATTAAATAAGTGTCACTCCAAAAAAATCTCATCCCGGTGAGCGTAACTCTAAAAAAAAATAACATTTAAGTAAATTCCGCTTTGAAAAAACCACATTTAGGTGAATAAAACCCTCAAAAATTCAAACATAAATAAGTTTATCACTCCAAAATATCATTTCTAGTGAGCGTAGCTCCAACAGCCGCAGGTTCAGGGCAAAGCCAAGATTCCAGGTACGGAAAAATCAATTTAATTCCCGGGATCTCCGCACACATTTCGATCTCTCAGGGTTTTGGGAAGCAGGAAAATGTCCTTTAATGTTGGTTTTGCTCCACTGAAATCCCACTGAACACTCAGAGTTATTCCAACCACAGAATCCAACGGGTCCTGGCCCAATCCCTGCTGCTCCTTATGCAACAAAAAGCAGGAAAAATGGCAAGAAAGCGGGGAAAAACCCAATTTATTCTCTGTAAACGTGAAAAAGATTCACGTTTGGTTGGGCCAAAAGCTCCACTTGGGTTCCATTTTCCGCTTTTCCCTTAGGAAGAGGAGGCACAGAGGGAAGGGAATTTGGGAAGGGAATTATCTGGGAAGGGAATTATTCAGGAAGGGAATTCGGGAGGGGAATTTGGGAAGGGAATTTGGGAAGGGAATTATTCGGGAAGGGAATTATTTGGGAAGGGAATTATTCGGAAAGGGAATTATTTGGGAAGGGAATTCGGGAAGGGAATCACCCAGGAAGGGAATTTGGGAAGGGGATTATTCGGAAAGGGAATTATTTGAGAAGGGAATTATTGGGGAGGGGAATTTGGGAAGGGAATTATTTGGGAAGGGAATTATTTGAGAAGGGAATTATTGGGGAGGGGAATTTGGGAAGGGAATTCGGGAAGGGAATTATTTGGGAAGGGAATTTGGGAAGGGAATTTGGGAAGGGAATTCGGGAGGGGAATTTGGGAAGGGAATT
>VZRV01003198.1:9124-111144 GCA_013398115.1 Falcunculus frontatus
CCGGCCTGGGGCAACGCCTCGGCGGCGCTGGGCTGGAACCGCTCCGAGCCCTGCGGCGGCGGCAATGGCAGCGCGGGCGGCGGCGGGCCCTGCGCGCCCGCGGGCGGCGGCCCCTCCGTGGTCACCGCCATCGCCATCATGGCCCTCTACTCCGTGGTCTGCGTCGTGGGGCTCTTCGGCAACTTCTTGGTCATGTATGTCATCGTCAGGTGAGTGCCACCCTGCCCCGCCCCGCAGCCCACGGCCACTGCCGTCGGGGCGGAACCCCGCCGCCAGGAGCCGGGATGCGGGACGGTGTCCCGGCGGGGATGCTACGGTCCCCCTCCGGCTGGCAGCGCGCAAAGGACCGCACTGGGGAGTGCGGAGGGGCGCCGGCCCCCGCGGGAAAGGGAAGCAGGCTTTTGATGAAGAGCCAGAGCGGGTGGTGGGGAAAGAGAAACTTGCGGTGGAGCCATGAGGGGCGGCCGGTCCGTCAGAAACCGCTGCGCGTCCGAGGATGTTCTAAGTACCCTCCGAGCTGCAGCACCTCTGCGAGCGGCTCTGGCCAACGGGGCCTGAATCCCGCACCTGTCCCCTGAGGAGCGAGAATTTAAAGGGACTATGGCCACTGTCTGTCCCCGTGTATGGGTACGGGGTGGTACACGGATAGCCGGCACGCATCCACCTGTCTTTCCACCCACCTCTCCCAAATGCCCGAACAAAATGTAAATGGCACCGCGGCTAAACGCTTCTCTATGCCCGTGTTTGGAGATCCTCTGCCTCATGTCTAGATCTATATGTGTATATTGATACACATTTATATGTGTGTATAGACATACGTGCGTATACACGTGTATAAATAAATACGTATGCCGTGATCGCGACCGCTCTCCGTAATCCCGGCTTCTCGGCTGTGTTGCGGCACCTCGCAACTTTCTCGGCCGCAAGAGAAAAAGCCCCCACTGGGGCTATTACAGATCAGATCACGCGCGATAAATCCATTGCCCGTAAATGAGCGGAAAACGAGTGAGAGGGAGATGAAAAGAGGCTCCTTTGCCGGCCTGGCAGCGGAGCGGAGCGGGGCTGGTGGCTTCCGTGGGGGAACACTGCCACCTCCCGGGAGCCACGGGTCGGGAGCAGGATGGCGGGGCGCGACAGGACGGGGCCGACTGAGCTCATCTCCCTTCGTGGCTGCCCGTCGTTTCCAAGCCAAGCATCCACTGAGCCCTGGAGAGCCCAGCGGGAGCTTTTAAGGGGGGAGATGGGGGTGGCCCAGGGGCGCGCTCCCTTCCTATTGAGGCAGCCCCAGGACTTCTAGTTTCTCCCCGTCTGGCGCGCCAGTTCTCCCTTTGAACGCTGCGTTCCCCGAGGAGTCGGGGCCGCAGCTGTCGGGCATAGGTGCCGTGGCCGCAGAACAGGGGATGTCTCTTCGCATCACTTGCAGACCAGCGGCACCGGGAGGCTTTGTGGTGCGTGGGTGCAGCGCTGGCAGTGCCAGCTGTCGAAAGCCGGGGGTGAGGGTGGCCGTCACGGTGGGCTGTTGCAGCAGGGTGGAGGATGATTCGATGATTCCTTTGGCATGTGTTACGGATGTCATTGCAAAGCCTGTGCATCTGGGAGACCTAGTGGGAACACGAGTAATATCCATCAGTGGTTCAGACTAGAGCAGTTCAGAAACCTTGTGGGTTTAACTATAGAGGCTGCATGTACAGAGCTGAGGAGATTCTCTTCCATCCTGTGTATTTTTTGGTCAGTCAAACTCAAGTTGTCTATGTGAAGATATATCTGCAGAAAGGCTTCTGAGTGGGGGCTAGCAAAGGTTGGTAAACTCTGTCCCAAACAGTATGCAAACATGGACACCTGCCTTTCTGTAAGGCAGGATGCTGAGGGTCACCCCCTTGCTATGCTTCTGGTTTAATTCAGCTCCTCTGTTGAATGGGGGCATGGCTGCAATCACCGTAGCAGTGTTGAATGCATTCCTCTGGGAGAAAAAGCAGATGCACAGTGTAACAGAGCCAGGATAGCTGTCAGCAGAGAAATATGCCACGGGTTGTCTCTGGAATTATGTATTTATTATCCTGGGCATAACCCTTACTAGGTTCATATTTCTTACAGTAATTAATTGAATTACACTTGCACCACAAAGCCAAATCGAATGAGGCACTTGTACTTAGATTTCTATCTAAAGAGAGCATTTTTCCCTGAGATGACAGCTTGAAAACAAAAGCCAGAAGCAATAGGAGAAAGCAAAAATATTTTTTCATTTTACAGAGGAAAACACAAATTAAATGGTTTGTCCAAAACCATCAGGAATTCTATGGCAAACCCCATATCTCCTGTGCAAGAACAGCTTTTAGTATGGCAGAATTCCTTCCCAATTAATACCACACAGCTATTTAGCAATTGGGATGAAAAAGAGTTTACATGCTAATTGCTGAATAGAATCTGTGGCTTAAGCAACATAAAAATACATTTTCTTTCTGTGCTTCTGTGTAGGTGTAGTGTATCTGGTCAGCAATAGGGAACTTTGTGATTTCTTTCCTGTTGCAAGCTGTACTAGCATGACAGTGTTTCAGATCATAGAATATGTACCTATGAAATGGTCCCTCTGTGTGCTCACATTCATGCGTCCTTGCATCCAGCTACACATAGGAGGCCAATGTCTCACTGGATTGAATTTGTCATTGGACAGAACTCCCCTTGTTTATCTGCCTTTCCCATCATGCCTGCTCAGGAAGAACAAAACATTGAACTTTGTATTAATTTTGAGAGGAATTAAGGCTATTAAAAATTAAGATTTTTAAGTAATATTCATACCCAGTTTGTCTTGAAAATACTAGGAGTTGGGAGGTAGGTGCTTAGATGTTTGAAACTGTCCTACTCACCTTTCAGAGTCTAGCCCCAGTGAAAGCAACAGTGGCTTCAGATCAAGTGTGCTGCATGCTAACATCTCATGTTTGGTTTCTTTGGAAATATTTTTAAAATAATTATATTATTCTTATAAACATTATTACTCTTCAAATTTTTCCACATGAGGCAAATCCAGGGGTTTGGAGCCAGAGCTGTGCAAGTGCTGGCCTGACAGGGAACTATCACTATCACTCTACAATGCCACCCTGCTATCCCCACTGGGGCAAACAGAGATCAGAAAGCAGATGTGTCCAAGGAGGAGTTAGAAATGTATTGTGATTATCAATGTGAAAATAAGGCTCTTCGTGCAAAGAAGGTCCATGGATTTCCAGTTTATACACATTACTTCATAATTAATGCATTCTCATCCACCCTCCTCATTCTTCCAGATGGTTCTTGTCCAGCTGAATGCTTTCATCCTTGAATTAATATTTATGTGTTTTATATGTAGTGTGTGAGGCTTAACCTCATGCTACTAACACTGAGCTGTTTCCTTTTTGAAGTACCAAAAAATGCCTTCAAGTGACAGCAACTAGTAATTTAATAGGTTTTTCCTGCCAGCTGTGAATTTCCTGTAATCTGAAAAATCTGTAGATAATTTTTATTATCTATTTTCTTCATGTGCTTTGTGTAAGTGTAAATTACTAATATGAACACAATGTTGTTATGGCTATATCAACAGCAAATGCTACTTCTAGCTGCTGCAGAGTACAACAAGACAGTGTACAATTACTACCATGTGGCATTGAATTAATTTGCACAGTAATCCAAAGGCTTTTCCAGCTTTCTCATCAAGTCGGTGGGATATTAGTCTCACAATTAGAGTGGGAACAAGAATATGCCTTGTGATTAAGGCAATATGCTAGAAAGCTTTAATAGATCCTAGGTGAAAATCCTGAGCATCGCAGGTCTGGAAGACAGGAGTAGCTCACAGAGGCCCCGTTCCTCCACGATCCAAGCACCCTGGGAGGTCTGTAATTCCACCAACAGCCACTGAAGTCGCTCAAGTTCAGAGTGATTCCTCATTTGTTTTGCTATCAATTTTGTCACATATCATAAACAAAGGGGTCTCGGGTTCTGTGTGATCCTTTGCAGAGGAAGGAAATGCCTTGTTTAATTGAGTATATGATTACACTGGTAAAAAAAAAAAGGCAAACAGGAAAAGAAGCCAAAGAAGTCCTCTCTCTGAAATTAAGATCAAACTTTCTATGTGTCTCAAAACAGCCTCTTAATAGTGTTTTGGAAAAAAAAGAGCATTATCTAATCTGGAAAGACTATGCAGCACTGAAAGCTCTGGTTAGTTCAGCTGAGCTCACTCACAATTCAGAAAAACTGTTTTGTTAAGTAGAACAGATTTAGAGTTGAACTTTCAATTGTAGAAATAATTGATATCACCAGAGGAATAAATATTCTCACATGTGCACAGAAGTGTGGAGTCTTTTTAGAGAAAAAAAATCTGAAAATTATCACAAGCTTGAAAGTGGGTGAAGCAAAGCAAGTGTTTCTAAAAAACGGGTTCTTCGCAAGGTGACGTGGTTTTGGATGCAGTATGTAAGGTGGCCTACAGCATCTTTTGTAGCAGCATGGATCAGGGAGCTTAGAAACCAAAAAAAGCATAAATTTCCTACTTTTCTTTCCTGTCCACAGCCTCATGAACTTGTCTGCATTTGCATGGCATTGCATGTGTGAGTGTGTGTCCTGCCTGTTCCACTGACTGCAAAGGTTCCACCCCAGTGCCAAGAGCTGAAAGCCTTGGCAGCCTTATCCAGTGATGCCAGTTATGAATTAATACAGCTCACAGCACCAGCCAGAGAAGATGTGGGGACAGAACTGAGGGAGCACTGTTGGGTAGGAGCAGCAGAGGAGCTGAATTAAACCAGAAGCATAGCAAGGGGGTGACCCTCAGCATCCTGCCTTACAGAAAGGCAGGTGTCCATGTTTGCATACTGTTTGGGACAGAGTTTACCAACCTTTGCTAGTGGGTAAATGTTTAACTAGCAAGCAGCTCCTCTCCATCCCCCAAGATGAAGGAAAGCAGACAGATAAAATGGAATGTACACCTTTGTATTGTCTTTCCTTTTTTTTTTTCTTTTTTTTTTTTAATTATGTTTTTACAGACATGGTCAAAATTTGACCAAAAATACATGAGGCTGCAACCGGGGGGTAACACCCATCTCACTGAGGAAGCAGAGTCACCTGAGGGATGAGTGAGAGCTCTGCAGCCCCAGACTCATCTCCAGACCTTGTGCCTGGCCCCAGTCCCAGTGAACTCTTGCACACAAGACAGCATGCCAGGCCCAGGTGCACAGACCCTCTGGCTCTGGTAGTGCCAACCATGGGGCAGTTCTGGGCAGAAAACAACCCTTCTCACTCAATTTCTCTTTAAAAAGCTGTGTGATCCCACTGTACTTTTCCTGGAGTGCCATTATGATAATGGCTCCCATGAAAAATAGTGTTAAACACTTCCTGATTTTTTTTTAATTTCTTTATAAAAAAAATCTAATGTTGCCAACTTTTTATGGCTTCAGTAAGGGTAGAAAATACTGTATGCTCATATTGTTTATATTACATAATTAGTAGCAAGCTAATGACTAATGAGCTATTTAGCTAACATAATCCTGAAGTACTGCTTTATTTCAATTTACAGTGCTTTTCCAAACCATCAAGCATAACTTTTGCTAAACACTGTGGGTAAGCTTTTATAACTTTTCTAGATCAAAGGGTGACATATTTACAAAAATCTCAAACATAACATGATGCAAGTCCAAATGTCTCAGAATCATAATTTAGACTACTAGCCTCTTTTCCAGCCATAGCCAGCAGCTGGTGTTTAGTCACAGAGTGGAAGAAACAGAGGCGACACTGTGTGAGTATCCTTCTAACAGACTGTTAGACTGCAGAGAGACTTTCTGAGCTGGAGTTTGCATCAGCATTTATTCGGTGACATTTTGTGGACATTTCTAACATGCAGTAGCTCCCCAAAAAATGAAGATCAAAAATAAGATTGGAAAAAGAAGGTCACAAAGATTGCCACTACTAAACAAAGGTGCTTTAAAACAAATATTTGAAGCATTTTAAAATATTCTAAGTTGAGTATTTTTTAGCTTAGGTGTTCTAAGATGGTTGTTGTAGAGATCGTTAATAACAGACATTTTCAAAAATTTATTTATTTTCATGATAATTCCAAGTGAAAACAAGTTTTCAGTGCTTGATAAGTCTTTTCAAAATACAAATCCACTCCTATATATATTTTTTTTAAAAATCCAAAAGCAAGTATTTTCTAAATTGTTGTACTTATGCTGATCTCAAAGAAGCTCTTTTTATAACCATCTGTGTCTTCTTTGGTTTGTATCATGAAGTTTGGGTTTATGGTATTGAAAGTGGGATTATTGTAATTATCTTTCAAAGACCGCTAGTCACGTTTGTAAGTGGGCTTTTAATGGTGTTCACTATCAAGGAGTTCCACAGCTTAGCCGAGCTGTGAGCTGTGATACGCATTCTCATTCATCCATTTAATGTTAAACACTTCTAAATTTTATTTATATTTTCCTTTGAATTTACATGATGAAAAAAGATAGGGATGACACATCATAGCTAATCAAATAACTGTGAAGGACATGAAATAGATTTTTTTCCACCTTCTTACTGAGAAGTGTTCAATTATCAGGTATAAGATCTCGTATCTCAGATCAGGAATAAAACTTCAGAACAAAAGTGTTTGTGTAAAATGGAACATCTCCTCCTTGTCGTTTTGTATGGAGCAGTTCCAACTGAGTGAAGTCTCTTTTTTAAGGGGGAACAGGGAGCAGCAGTTGTCACAGTGCTAATCTTCAGCACTGGGATGTGCTGCCCCGATAGAAAAATCTAAGGGGCCAATTATCCAAGTCATTCTCTTAAGATTGTGGTCATAATAACTCCCTCAGAGCCCCAGTTTCAGACACAATCTCATCCTTGTCATGTAGAGGCTGAGTCCATGATTCCTAGTACTTTTGATCTGATCTTCTCACATAGCACATAACTGTGCTCCTTCTTTCCCTCATGCCAGCTTCCACCATTGCCTCCATCACAGGCAAGCCCTCCTCCACATTTATTCTCTCTCTAGTTTCTTTGTCTCCCCTCTGTCACTCCTTTCCAGTTCCCCCTCAGCAGCTTGGCCAGAAGATCCCAATCTCCTGTATGCAAGAGGCCATACCTTGTATACCTGGTGCTACTTTGATCTCTACAGTCTGTGCATGGCCTGGCCACCAGCCCTGTGCCACCTCCCTGCTACCCTCTGACCAGGGGGATTGATTACCTGCTGTTCCCTACCACACCTTTGGGGATCTCACATCTACTAGCAGTAAAACTGTCTTCAAAGGCTTCCCTGCCAGCTTCCCTGCTGACCTGTATTTCACGTACAGTCCTTATCTCAGGTGATCAGTCTACAAATCGGGAGGATGGTACCAGCACCTGGAAACCAGACAAAGTAGCTGATAACTTGTCCCCTCTGGAAAAATGTCACCACAGTTATCAGAGATGTAGTCAGCAGTTTTACTCTCAGCCACACTTCCCTGAAGGCAGAGGGGAGAAAGTTAAATTGAATATACTGACAGTTTTCCTTTATATGTCTTCCTAGCAAAGCAAAACCTTCAACAATAAGCACCTGCTGCTGGATAATGGCAATATATTGAAGTTAGCCTTTTTAGCACCATTGATTTATTTCAGAGAGATATGTTACACAATAACTGTGAAAGCAGTGACCTTTATTGGAGACCCATATATGCCTCAGCACCAGGCAAACAGAGGCTCACATAAAAGTGGTTTGGCAAACAGGCCAGATTAAGTTCTGGAATAATTGGCAGGTGATTTTCCCCCCATTTAACTGGGCTGGAAGGAAAGGAAGTGTACCAGCAGATGACTGTTTGGGCACTGGAGCATGCTTATTACTGTCATTTGTTTTTTATCATTAAGTAGCTTTTTATGATGTCTGGAAAAGAAGAGGAAATTAGAAGTTATAAGACATGGCAACATCTTAAATATTTTTGTGGCAAGTGATATACCTATACTTGTTCTTGACTGGTTCTCCACCCCTTTTTGAAAAAAAAAAAAAAAAAAAAAGAATGCATCACATCAGCTTTATTTTGTATGGATTTCTGCCAGGATATTTTTCACATTTATGTAACTTTGAAAGGCATGAAAATAATAAGAAATCATAAAATGATTACCTGTTATGACTACTGTGAAGTTTGTGTTTTCTGTCTGAAGTAATCTCTTTGCTTGTTAATCCTCTTAGTCAGACATCAAGGGAAAGGTCCTGAAAATAGCTATTTTTCCTAAAAGAAAAAGGCTTGTTTCATTTTCTCTGGGTAGAGACTAAACTCACTGGCTCACGCTAAATAGCAGAAAGAGGACTTCTATATGATGCCTTTCAGTAGCAAGAAAATAAAAATCAGAAAGAGCCACAAAGACAGCAGCAAGTCATTTTTAGTCTAAAGCTCAATGCAGGAAAACAGGATGAGTCAGATGCCCTCACAACTCTCTTGGTGCCACATCATTTCCAAAAAGACTGGAACTGGAGTCTAAAGGTGGCTCTGCCTAAAAGGCTTTTGTTTAGCTCACCCTTTCCCAAAGCTGAGGTATGAGAGAAATTCCTGATGGGTTCTGAATACGAAAAAAATGGCCCTGAGTTGGTGCTGCTTCCTGGGAGGTGATGTGCTCTGCTTGCTTCTCCTGCATCCTGTAAGCAGATACTGCTGGATCTGCACATGCCTTGGCACTGTCCTGATGTGAGGAAGGGATAAGCTGGGAAGTCAAAGACGCTAACAAGGTAGCCCGGGGGAAATAAACTTTGGTGACATTCTGGCTGAATCTCATTTGTGCTATGGAGGAGAATAAAGTGAAAAAGGAACTTGGCAGTGGGAAAACAAATTATTAGGGAGAAAAGAGGTAGCAACTGAAGCAACTACAGTGCAGCAGCTGCCTGCCCTGTGCTCAGGTCCACATTGACCACATATACACTCAAACTCCTTCAGAAAATGGACATCCACTTGCCAGTGAGTGAAGAAAGGAGAGAAAGCTGCTCCAGCACATTGTATATGAAGTATGACCAAGTTTGTCAAATAACTAAACTTTTTGATTTTAGATCTACTGCACTCCCTCAGTATGTCATGCCTTGACACCTAAGTGATGCCTAATATTTTTCATCTCTAATGAAGCCACCGTAACAGGTCACAGCAGTGACTGGGTAGCGCTGTGCTGGGAGTCAGGATGCAAGATTTTAACAGGAGGGAACAGCAACTGCCTCTGTCTTTCTTAAAGGCAGTGAAAGCTTCCTCACTTCCCCATTTCAGCTTTTACCCCTAAACTCGGGATGGGGGCAAGAAGTAAGTGAATGTGATGCAAATTTCACAATTTAATTGCGACCAATTGTGAATGCTTTCAGCTCTATTGTTGTACCTGCTTGAGGTTTGGGGTTTTTTTTCAATTTATTGTTGGTTTGGTTTCACTCAGGGCTTATTATGTTTGAATGACAGCCTTGTATAAGATCTCTTCAGTAGAACATACATCAAAAGGATGCAGAGGTTGTTAACTACAAGATGGCACCTCCAGTCTGGGTGGCCTTACTGCCTAATAACCTATTAGGATGGTGCACAAATTTATGGTGCTTGTAGCCAGAGATGAAATTTAATGGCTTAAGGAATAAACATTCAGAAGTACCCATGAATAGAAAAATCAAAGACTTAAGTTTTCAAGCTGATTAAATCATGTGCTCACAGACAGGAAGGTTAGATTTATCCAGAATATAAATTACTTCAAAACTTTTAATAGGTTATAGCCTGCCACAGCACATGTCACAGTTGTGGCTAAGATACAATAGAGATCTTTCACTCTATAAAAACCCATTACCATGTGAAGAAAGAAAAAGGATAATAAAATAGATGGATATCAGTAAAGTCCATCATTTGAGACCCTTTAGCTCAAAGGTACTTTCCAGAATATGGCTTGAGAGATTTCATTTCAGTGTCAAATATACCAATTGGATTGGCAGACAAAAAAAATTTTGAGGGCTTTTACAGATTGCCTTGAATATGTCATGACCTTTTTCAAAGCTTTAAGGGCTCCACAAAAATTGAAAGTACCTGATATCTCAGGAAAACACGTCAAAAAAATCCCTTTTTCCTACTGTTTTTGAGTTGCATATACAAGGTGCACCGGAACAATCATGGGGAAAAAAAAAGTTAATTTAAATTGATTCAACTAGGCATACTTCACATGTTTTTATCTTCCCACCCAGGGCGACCTCAACTGATCTAATATATGCACATAATGATTCTTCATTTGTTTAACAAGTCATTTATGCAAGAAGAACATGAATTTGAAATACTAACCTAATCTCCAGCATCAACAAGAGTTATGTCAGGTTGTCTGTATGCAAGACCTGACAGTTGGCTGTTGTTTCTTCCAGCCAAACCATTTTTGAGAATGACTGCTTTCTGCAGTGAATCTCCAGTGATTTTCTCCAGTTTTTCATGTATTTTGCACTGAACTTAAACACGGATCTTGAAGTACTTTGTCTCCAAATAAGTGTTCTGTAGGCAAAACCTTGCATGCCTTTTTGTTGCTCAAAGTAACTATTACCAGTCTGTCATCGACCAGCCCATTTCCTAAGTGCAAAAGACTGCTTTCCTCCTCATTGATGCTATTCAGATAGGAAATTTTTCAAGTTACTTCGTAATGGTATGTATTACTCTGAGCTGCATCATTAATAATAGTAATAATAATAAACAATAATGTAGCTGTATTATTATTATTATTATACTCTGTATTACACTGAACTAAATGTGGGCCTCTCTAGCTTCTTTGCGCCAGCCCAGTGGTACAAGGATGCTGTAAAGCTGATCTGGTCCAGAAGGGCAGAAGGCTCTGGAGGAGGGGATATCTCAACAATCCACAGGGATGTAAACCACCTGACCAAGGAGCAGTAGGGACATGACTATGTTGGTTGTATAGACTACGATAGCAGTATACAAACTCTGTCTGTTAGGCTTAAAAAAACTATGATGCAAACTAAAGATTTCACTAAATTTTAAGAAGCTTAAAAGAAGACACTCTTAAAAAATATTTGAAGCTGGTGACTAAACTATTGGAGTGGACAGGCCAGAAACAGGGCTGTGGCAGGTGTCTGTTGCAGAGAGTCAAAAGCATGCTCACATCTCTCCCATTGCATAAGATGTGGAAGGGAAGGTTCTCCTGGCTCCTGTCCAAGGTGCTGTTACGCTTTGTACAAGGGAGCTGGAGTCTCTCTGAGGTTGATCTGGTGGAAGTTTTATTTGGTTTACAAACTACAAGTGGCCCGTGGGCAGCCCGTTGAGGGGTCCATTTCAAGACTTTCTACTAATCTTTTAATGCTAGGAACTTGGTGACTATCAGAGTTGAATTCTCACTCTTTTCTCTACTGCTTTTTCTTATTCCAAGCAAATCCCAGTTGAGTGGACCAGTACAGCTCAGGTCTTCAAACTTGAAGTCTATTTTAAAGTTTTGTTGGATTGAAGATAAAGACAAGGCTGAGCTTTCCCTAAAAAATTAGATAGACAATATTAGATAGACAGATATTTCATGATACAAATCCTGCACTGAGGAGTTAGAAGGGGTATACTAGTGGGTGTCAGTATTATAATGAGCGTAATTAATTTGGGTATATATCAAGAGCAGTATTGAGCTAAATATTCACAAGAAAACCCTGAACCATCATATTCTATTAGTCTTTTCATTGCAGAGTTGTAAAATAAAAGTAAGGCCACCGAAAGCCAACTTCTGTCTTCACTTGCAACCTTTGCATTGTCATGCAAAATTTAATACACTTGATGTTTTAGACACTGAAATTTCAATGTAATCTAAATACCAGTATTCAGATTTTCGTGAGTTTGCAATTAAGATTCTTTCTTTATACATCTGTTAATTTTTAGATTCTCTAGTGGATTTGAATGAAAGTGTGAAAGAAGTACCTTAAAAGATTGCATTTATAAATTTTGATATTGCAGTATATATTTTGGTATTACTAAGTCACTCTCAAGTATAGAAATCTCATCACATATACATCTATGTCTGGATAATGGAAATGTTTGTTCTGCTTGTTCAGATAGGTAGACTGGTACCTTAGCAAAAACTATAGCAGTTAAGATCAAGATTTTGAAAAGCTCAATTTTGATCAACTGGTACTTTTCATGCTGTTAAAATTACATTTAATCAATTGCTTTGGTATTTATTTGTTCATGCCAAAAAAATAATCCTGGGGATACTGATAATCTACTTATTTGGAAAAATACATGTTTTACAAAGTGTACCTTGCAGAAATAAGCCACTTATAAAATCTTTAAATATTCAGTATAGAGAAACGCCCAAATCCCATAGAAATCACTGAAAAGAATATTGTAAATTTCAATAGGCTTTTGTTGATTAGGCAGTTGTGGAGGTAAATACTTTCTGTCACCATAAGAGCTCTGCTTCTATTCATTGTAAGAACAGCATGGTTAGAAGTACAAAGATTACAGAGTACATCAAGCAAAATCCTTCACTAATGGTCTATAGAGGCCATTAAACAAAGTGAGTCCAAGAACTTTTAAACTTAAACTGATAATGAAAAGTAGATAGTAAAACTGAAAAATATGTAGCATTTAAGTGGGATAAGGCCCATTCCCAGTGAAGAAGCTTTATTCTATTTATTCTACTCTGTTTATTCAGAGCATTTTTCTGTCCATCCTCTGTCATGCTAACCTGAAAGTCATTTACATATTGGTTGATGGTTTGGGTTTTTTGCTGTGTCAAGCATTGCCTTTAAATCATAATGGCTTTAATTACTGATAACAAAGCATTGTCATTATTATCTGATGATGCGCTCTCCGGACAGACCTGCCCCAGAATCGCGTGTGATGGCAGCAGCACTGAGCAGCATTCCCAAGTGTGCTTTCTTGCCCAGCCATAAAGATAAGGCAGGCAATGGTCTAAGGTCTGAGCAGGGATCAGCAGCCTGGGTGAGGGCACGGAATCCTTGTCACCTTTCCCTGTCCATCCAGAGCTGAGAGCCACTGCCCCTCTGTCACTGTCCCTGCCTGAGCAGATCAGGTGGGAGCAAGCTGGGTATGTCTGCTCGCAACAAAATCAAACCTTCAGCTTAGCTCTGGACACACCTTCAGCTACTCCTGGATATGTCAGACCTTTGGAGAGACACTCATTTTGATAAACCACAGGGCTTAGTACTGGATAATAGTAAAAGCAAAATAAAAATGTTGTTCCTTTCATTCTCATCTGCAAGATTATCCAGCAAATTACCCAAGAAATATTTTTTCCTTCCTCCAAACAGTTTTTAGAGCTGTAGCTTTTACTGTGTGCCTCTCCCACACTGCAATCCTGTACATTTTTTCCAATTTCCAGAGGAGAGAATTGTGGATGCTTGCATCTACCTCCTGCTGTGTTAGTGTAACAAACTTGTTAGATAAATGGAAAAGTTTTTACAGGACTTTCGGAATATGGAGTTTATTTACAACTTGAAAGTATCATATTCAGATCATACTTTTTCAAGGCAGCATCAAGATAGAGTTTGGATCTACTTGAAAGTATGTTTTTAAAAAACACCCTAAATTGAAATTAGCGTTATTAGTGGCTTCTCATGCGCAGTGCTAAAAATGAGAGAACAAATCCAGTACCAATGGTTTCAAATGTTCATCATAAAAGCTTTCTAGGTCCATTCAACATGAAGTCTGCATTTCTGCACATCCTACTAAAGAAAAGTTCCAAATCCACATTCCTTACAAAATCCTTTCATTGGGATTTTTTGCAACTGACTCATGTTCTGAAGGGATCTAACTCAGAGAGATAAAACCCATGCAATAGTGTATTTTACATTTTGTCTTCTCTAGCAGGTTCCCTGACAGGTCTTTTGAAATGGGCTGTTCCTCTTGAAAAGCACTCTGTAAATTGTGATATGTTTTATCAAACGCTCTGCTTATTAGTTTTGCAGAAACAGAAGGAAGTTTCATCAAAAGAGCAAGCCATCTGACTCCCCAAAATCCAAGCAGCCACAGGGCCCAGCAACCTCAGTAGCAATCAGGGCATCAGGGCAGCACGTCCAGGAACATTACTTAAATTGAAACATTTTTTGTGCCACTTCAAAAGTACAGCATCCACATTGAAAGTGGGTCTCAAGTGCTGCTCATTTGGAATGACATCATTACTACTCCACAGCCTACAAATGAATTCTCTGTTTCTACAGAACATGGCTATGGTATTTTGGCGTGACATCAGCAGGTACAGAAAATCTATCCATGTAGTACAGTATCTGATCTGTAATCATACAATTTTTTCAGCTTCTCAATTCTTTAGCATCTGTAATATTGTTTCTTCTATGTGTATCTTTTCCTTCTTCACAAGTTAAATTCATATTTTTTTCCTTACACCCATTATCTGATGTCTTGCTGAACTGCCAACATGTTGGTGAATCATAGCAAGGTCATTTGGTTAAAAGCAGAAAACATGATCTTTGACAGTATCTAGCACATTATTTTACAGAAGTTTCTTATAGATGATGCACTGAATTCAGTTTTATTTAACAATGTCAGTTGCGGTCATTCAAATGCTCTGCCAATTTTTTTTTCTAGGTACACGAAGATGAAGACTGCCACCAACATCTATATTTTCAATCTTGCATTGGCAGATGCCCTAGCAACAAGTACTCTGCCATTCCAGAGTGTGAATTACTTGATGGGAACGTGGCCATTCGGTACCATCCTTTGTAAGATTGTTATATCCATAGACTACTACAATATGTTCACCAGTATCTTCACACTCTGCACCATGAGCGTGGATCGCTACGTGGCTGTTTGCCACCCAGTTAAGGCCCTTGATTTCCGTACCCCCAGAAATGCCAAAATTGTCAATGTCTGCAACTGGATTCTTTCCTCTGCCATTGGCCTGCCAGTTATGTTCATGGCAACTACTAAATACAGGCATGGTAAGTCTGCCTTTCATTCCTAAATTGAGTATTCGACATTTAAACTCCTTTCTGCATTGCTTTACTGTAGTTTAGAGGCATTGACTTAACCTCTGACCTCCGACCTGTGTAAAGCAAGTATCAGTGCAAATGAGCCCCTTCAACAATTTTGCATCTGGCTGTAGTTGACTGGACAAGCAGTGCACGTGATCTGTCTTTTACGACAGGCAGCTCCGGCTCCTTCTGTGGGTCCATGCAAGTCTTGCTGGCCCACACGGTTACTGTAGTCTTTGGAAAAGCATCAGTGCCTGCCTGCCTTCTGCTGTGGGGCAGTTCTGCATTGCCCTACAGCCCAGGATCCTACACTTTACCCAGGATACTCCCACTGGGAAGCTGGCAGTCATAGATATGTTACATACTGTCTGGCAGGACATGATACAGAGCAGAGAGCAAGTTCTGGATCACTGGTGCTCCAAGACTTTCCAGAAAGGGGCAGTGACAGCACGTCAGCATAAATCCAGACCCTTTGCAGTGTATATTTACCGAGTGTCATGTCATTCTCTTCCCCGTTGCTCTGAAATGCCCGAACTCTCAGCATACATGGTGGCTTAACAATCTTTCTTTTCACCATGTTTTATGCTGAAAGTGAAAATGAGCCAAAGTTTAAGCATTTATGACAATTCAGCTCTTTTCCTTGTTTAGTGAACATTAAATTCCAAGCCATAATATGCAAAAGAGAACATGTTAATTTGGTTTTGTTTTCCTAACTCACACTTCATGCATGTTTTGCAGTACTCTGTCCTACCAATGTTTGTGCAAATGACAGGTCACAGATTGCTTTATTTTACATGTTTACTTAGGTGTAAAGTCTTCATATATTTGCCTGTGATATTTAATTAAATAAGGGTTTAAAGAAAAGTAAATGAAAAACTGACCTACGTGTTCTTCTCTGCTGTTTTCCTTTTCTCCAGGCTCAATTGACTGCACACTTACATTCTCCCACCCTGCTTGGTACTGGGAGAACCTCCTGAAAATCTGTGTGTTCATCTTTGCCTTCATCATGCCAGTCCTGATCATTACCGTGTGTTATGGGCTGATGATTTTACGCCTGAAGAGCGTTCGCATGTTATCCGGCTCCAAAGAGAAGGATAGGAACCTGCGGAGAATCACAAGGATGGTTCTTGTAGTGGTGGCAGTGTTTATTGTCTGCTGGACTCCCATCCACATTTATGTTATCATTAAAGCCCTGGTCAACATCCCAGAAACTACTTTCCAGACTGTCTCCTGGCACTTCTGTATTGCTCTAGGGTATACAAATAGCTGCCTTAATCCAGTCCTTTATGCATTTCTAGATGAGAATTTCAAAAGGTGTTTCAGAGAGTTCTGCATCCCCACTTCCTCAACCATTGAGCAGCAAAACTCCACCCGAGTCCGACAAAACACTCGTGACCATGCTTCCACTGCCAACACTGTGGATAGGACTAACCATCAGGTATGACTAGCAGTGGAGATGTCATCTCTGGATCCAGGCCACCCGCTTGGAGATGACATGTGTTCTGAAGTTACCACTTACACTGATTTGTAGCTATTGGAAGGTCTGAACACCTTCAAGGTTATATTTGAAACTGTTGTATGCATACACAGAGACCCCAGTCGTGCATGGTGCTAGTTGCTCTCTGCCCTGCTTGATGCTCAGAAGCTGAGGGTTCTAAAGGGTACCTTGAGCAACTGGGTCCAGCACACATGCATGTACAAAGCACATAAAACAGCACTTCACTCACAGGGTGTTTACAGCAGGTTGAAAATTAATCACAGATTTCCCTATTCATACTCCTTGTCTGCTGATGGAGACAGGAGTGGGACAGAATCCAGATCTCTCTTCTCACATTGCAACAGTGAGTAAAAAGATAAAAAGCTGTGCTTGTTCACTTTTGGTTGATGTACAAAGAAGGCCTACCTGGCCTTGTTTGTCCTGAAAGTCATGCAAGACGTAGACCAAGGCCTGTCTACATGCAGTTCTTGTATCAGATAATTATGTGGTGAATAAGGTGGGGTTAGATATGTACATATATATATATAAAAATATATACACACGTCTTAAAGACTAATGTGCAATTTGCCATTTCAGGTATACCAAGAAAATATCTTTTCCATGTAGAAAAAGCCTTTAAGAAGTAGGAATTTTCTGTCACATCAGATAACTAAAGAAGAGTTGTTTTGTTTTTTTAATTCAGCCTATTTTTGCATAGTTTTTGCAATGAAGCTCTTTTGTACATGTTCAATATCCATGGTCCTGTGATCAGCCTTGAGAATTTCCAAGCCCTGTCTCTCAGCAAAACATGAAAGCAAATCTTAACATTCATGAAAGTAATTCAAGCACTTCGCAAACACTAGAAGAAGTTTGTCTCTGTAATTCCTTAAAAATAAGAACAAAAGAACAAAAATAAGAACATAAGCCTGGTTCATTCCTTGCCATATCACCTTTCAGCAGTATAGTTAGGTTTCTCATGCACCAGTTTCCCACTGCTGCCACTTCAGCCACAAGCTGGCTGCCTCCTCGAGGTGCAGAACTCAGTGGCTTTTTGTGAAAGCAGCTATCCCCATGCCACTCAGCTGCTGCCAGATAGCCCAAATCAGAGTATTCCCATCTCCAAGCAGACTAAACAGTAATTGCACCAGAAAAGAGGAGGGAACAGTCTAAAGGGAGAAGGGCTAAAGCCAGAAGGTTTATTAAGCATCAGCAATTGGTATTGTTCACCAGTGTCTGATCCATACATGCCAAACTGTGGCCTGTGAAGTCGGCACCTAGCTCAGTCTTGTGGTGAAGCAGAACTGCCAAATTTGGCGTAGGTGCACACATATATGTATGTATGTATGTATGTATGTATGTATGTATATATGTGTAGTGTTTACTAGCTGTAGCAAATTACTAGATTCATCTGTTACTAATGCATTTGTAACCCTCGACAGAGTCAATTTTGTGCATGTGTCTGACAACAAGATTCTATCTCTGTCTAGTACAGTTCCAGCTTTTTAGAGTGCAGTGTGTATGCACCCATTTTCTACATTTACTTCTATATCTTTATGTTACTTCTAGGAGACCTGTAGCCTTCTAAACTTCTACCCATAGAAAAGATTAATGTGGTACTGCCTAGAGGCTGAGTGAAATAAAGTCTATTTCCCTGAGCACTGAGCAAGCACAGAATAGAAGATGATGTTTCCCAGAGAGATGTTTCAGCCCACACCAACAAGAGAGGCAGCCTGCTGGGGCAGGGATGGACCAAGCAGGTGAAGTGATCTTGAGAGTGGCAGTAAGGAGGAAGCTAGTCCTGTAGTTGGGTTCTTTGCTGGTTAGGGCTTGTTTTTTTTCCTTTAAGGAATAGTGATGAAATAAATAAGTTATGAAGAAATAAAGTGTATGTAAAGAGAAGGGAAGTGAAGGATACTGAAGGGAAAGGGAGGTGAGGGGAAGAATGCTGAAGAGAAAGGGAGGTGAGAGAAAGAATGCTGAGGAGAAAGGGAAACATAAGGAATGAGGTCCAAGTGAGGCAGTAAGGATGGAAAGCAGTAAGCAAAGATCCAACCTGCATGGAACAAAAAAGGTGTATGCAGAGTTGGAAGGAATTGTTTGATTACTTCGTTAGCTCTTCCTAGCATCTAGCCGTCAGTTTTCCCCAGAGCCAGGGAGAAGAAAGACAATACTTGGTAGCTCAGGTTCTCAGAGGTGGGTCTTTGCATGTTCGGGTATTTGAAAAACTCTGGAGTGGCCAGCTCCACTTCCCTCACCACCCTCCCTGCAGTCCTTGCTTTGGCAGCTGCTGATGCTGCCATTGGTTTATTTCTGCCAGATGTGCTCCCCGAGTGCTGACCTGGGCCTTCTCCCTGGAATTCAGCTCAGTACAGTCTTTCTCCCTCTCCATAATGTCTGTAGAATACATTCACAGCAAGCCATGTTCCAAGCTTACTAATTTATCTTTTTTCTCCATCAAACATTTCTGCAAGAGACATTTTTTGATGTCTGCTTTTATCAGAATGAGAGACAAGGTTGTTGAACTAATCCACAGTAAAAAGTTTCTCTGGAATAGTAAATGCAAGTGTAATACCTAATATTTTTATTTATTTTAAACAGAAAAAGCCCTAGAGTGAATGCAGCTTTAGCTCTCAGAAAAGAAAAAAGAAAATAAACCCCCAGACAAACCAATATTTGCTCAGACAGTGAGATTCTGTAAATTCTATAGACAGGGTATTCTTTTCACAGGTAAGTGCTTTCTGTACAAGAAAGTCTAGCTTGTGTATCTATTCATTGAAGTATACTGACAAGTTCTTTCTTGTCTAGACAAGGCCTTGGAGAGCATTTGGTATGAATTCTAATTGCAAGGTTGTATATTGGTACGCTTCACATAATTTTCTAGGAAAAGATGTTCTACAAGTTGCTTTTTTGCCAAGTGAGAATTCTTTTCTCCTGCTAAAGTTAATGAGAACTGCAAGGCTCTATCACATAAGCCCCAACACTCTTAAAGCATTTTAAAGCATTTAAAATTAACACTCCTAAGCGTTTAAGTTGTTGGAAGGAGCAACAGTGTCTTCTATCAGTTCAAAAGCACCAACAGGAAATATCATAAGCATTCATATTGTTCTGAGTTAATATACTGGCCTTTGACCTACTCTGCAGCTCCTTGGCATTACCAAAAGGTCCAGATTAACCGCTTGATTATTGTTTTATCAGCATTTACAGAAAGTGGAAGACCAAAATAAGTTCAAAACTGAAGAAATGCAACTTCTTACGAATACACAGAGCGGCATCTGACCCATAACACTGATGGTGCAAGCATTTGAAGGAATTCTAAATGCTCAGTGGAGAGACAGTTCTGAGGGAGAAAAGACAGTGGCTAATCTGGCAGGCAGAAACTGGAAGAGTTCTGAGACTGAGATGTTTCACATTTGTGGGGGATGTATCTTGTGTTACACTAAATTAACTCCTGCAGTAAAGTGCATAGGGTACATCTGTTCCAGAGTGAGCTTAAAGGCTTGGCTCACTTTAGTTTTCAGGAGGGTTTATGCAATCTTGTAAGTGTATTTGCATGGAGAAGGAGTGATGTAATCCTGGGGAAAAAAAATGCTTGAAAAGCAAAACTGCTTTCTTTAACCTTTTCTCTGTATGACCAAGCATTGGCAGGGGAGGGGAATAAAGGACCAAATACCAGCTTTTGCAAATGGCTGAGGATTTTTGATGTCATTGACATTAACTGATTCGTATCAAATATCTCGGCAAGTATATTGAAATAGCTTTTACTTCGGATGCTCAGAGACTCTGCATCAATTTCTCTCTGAGAGTAAAAGAAGTTTTAATTTTTTTAAATGTAAAATCAATTGAGAGTTGTTTTTCCCTGAAAATCATGTTTTCCAAATATATTAAGTTTTTGCTAGTATCTATGTGTTAATAACAAAAAATCCTAAATAATTAGGAAACTGGATTATTAACAGTTATAGAAATCTGAGAAATTAAGTTTGTTTCAGTGGATTAGTTTCTTTGTGACCCATTTTTATAGCTGCTTTTATAGCAGCTTCACCTGAATGTATCCAAGCAACAAAGAAAATTATGTATAGGCACATCTTCAGGACTATTTAGTCATCCTCTGTAAACGCTTCTTTTCTTCTTCAGAATTTTAGCTTCTGATGCTGTCTTCTCAACTACTGAAATGTCTAAATGCCCTAATGGAAGCTGCAAATCCTCCTCATATGCTGAAAATTAGGCCTCAGATATGTTCATTAACAAAAGGCTCAGCCCTGAAAACTTCGCCTTTACTGCCTGGATTAGCAGCCACATGTAGAAATAAAAAGGATATTGGATTCAAGAAAAAGTTTTTAAGTTGAAACAAGGAAAAATTGAAAGCTAGTTTCACTTCTATTAAATAAATTGAGTGTTTTCATACTTCTTAATTTTCCTAGTGCAATATGACTGACTGTGAACAAATATAGGGAATGCTGGTGAGTCCTGTTGCAGAAACACTGAAAAAAATGGGAAGCTTCTGTTACTCCAAACCTTGGCAGATTCACATCTACCTGTGTTAACAGAGAATGGCCTTCCTGTGTATTTTTAGAAAATGGATATATCTCCTTTGTAAATTATACTGTATTTCAGTCATAATTTTAAAGTACTGATTTCTTAAAAAGCCTGTTTCTGGTGAGATAGCAACATCTATGAAACACTTGTCTAAGTTCAATAGATCCTAAAATTGGGCTTTCTTTTGTAGCTGATAGAGGTTGACATGGGCTCTTTGTGAATCTCCAGGCTTCATCTGTGTCTTTGCTTTCCATTCCATAAACCCTTGATATGCAGTGTCTCCCACCCAGCTCTCAACGGGTTCTGGTACAAAATTTACTGGGCTGAGCCAAAAGGGGTTGCAGGCTTTCAGGACGTGCTGTGCAGTAAGCAGGTTTTCTTGATGAAAACATCTGTAGCACTACTGTGCCTGCAGGCAAGTAGAACTCGGCGTGGATACTGTGGACATGCAGGGCTGAGAGGTTGTTGGGTTTGTCTGCTGATACAAGTCCACTTCACACAGAATTTAAACTAGAGTTTTACCGAAAATCCAGAAGTTAGACAATGTCCTGATATGAGCATAGAATGTATACAACTAAAATCAGAATTCCCCTGTAACTGCTACAGAAAGAATACAGAAAGGGAATGAAATTTTTCTGTACTTGTGAAATTCATGGAGAGTTCCACCCTAGGAAGAGAACAACTGGCTTGACATGAAGTATATTCTAATTCTAATTCAAATTTCAGACCTACTAATGTTTCTTTGTCTTTGTGACCATTTCCTCTGCCTTTGTTGCTTCATGGCAAAAGCGTAGTCTTGCCTTACCCTGGGCTATGTGTTCAGCTTTATACAGCAGAAAGAAGCTGCAAATGAGAAATAAATTCCTCCTAAAAAAACCCCAACACACAAGTAAACACAAACTTATGGGTGGGAAGATATCAAGCAATTGTTCATTGTATTTGCAATTTCTTTCCTTTCAGCTGGAACTTCAAGAAGCTGAAACTACTCCACTGCCGTGACAGGGTCTCCTGCTGCATGGCTCTCAGAGCAATTGCCACTGCCACAGGTGTGCTAGTGGGAACATGTAGGATATGCTTTCCCTCAAAAAAATACCACAGAGGAAAGTGCCTGCTTTTCCAGTCTGTCAAAAATTGCTTCTGCAGCACATCTGCATTGCACATAACAGAAGCATGAAATGTAACAGCAAGCAGAGCCAGGAGTTGTGGGAGCCTTCCAGGCTCCAGTGTTCAAAGCAGTCATGTTTACCAGGAGTACATACAGTAGCCTAAAACAGAGCTACTGTGCCTGTAGCAACCTGACACGCTCTTGGTGAGTTACAGTGGTGTTGAAACAGGTTGGAAACAAAAATTCAAAGGCTAGACACCTATGGTTTGAAAAATAAGGTGAGCTTTTGAGGATGGAAAACAATGGGATATGAAGTTGTAATACTGTTGGGTACACTCTATTTACTCTTAAAATTTATTTGTAGAGGTGTCTTCTGTGCAGGTTATTTGCGTGCTGAAGTCTCACGAGGTCATCTAGAATAACACATTTGTAGTTCAAGAGGTCTTGCAAGGATTGCATGTTCTGCAGTTTCAAAGGAAAAATATTTTTTTCAGTGATTCCTTAGCGAAAAAAACCCCCAAAACTCCAAGCTTCACATTCTGCTTCTATTTCACATATTTTAAAAAAAGACTTTAAAATCAAAACAATGAGCTATCACTTTTTCTAAAAGAGATGAGTAAATGAAAGTATTCCACATTGTTATTGATTGTCAAATGATCCCCAAAACAGCATATATTAACATAAATTTCTTTGTGAATAAAAATGTAGCTATAAGCCTGTCAAGACCTTGCCCAGGCTGATGATGTCTTCTCTTTCAAGCAGTTTCGCAAATTTCAGCTGCTCTGTCAGCAGCGTTTTCAATTTGAAGGTAAACGACAGCCCCTGTGTGAAGTACTTGGAGCAGTTAATGCATTAGACCTTTTTTAAAAAGAAATTTTAAAAAAAAATTGCTATCTATTTTTTCTTAACCAAACCCATAATATGTTTGCTTTTCTAATTAAGATAATACAGCCTGCATCTGCATGTTGTATTAGCTGCTAAAACACATTAAGATTTCAGGAAGAAACATTGTACTGCAGCAAATGCCTTCTTAGCTGTTTTCTAGTATGAAAAATAGAAATATCCATGTAGATAATTTGTGGTGCAATAGTATTTTCTAGACATTGTTTTACTTGCTTTGTAAATAAATCATCAGTAGTTAACTGGGGGGAAATGTACTTTGATGAATTTAAGTGTATTCTAAAGTACAACTACGTGGAACGGGGGGGGGTTTGTCTTTTTCTTTCTGCAGCCAAAATGTATTTATTTTCATTGTCAAAGTCTGTGTAACAATAAGGTTATAATGCAAAATTGTTTGTTTCTGCCATAGACTGCGTAATAAAGATTGAAGACCAAATCCATGCAAGTTGTAAATTAAAGGATTATTGGAGTTTGATCACAGTCTTGCAGCTAAATATGTAGCCTATATATCAGCAGAATATGAAGCTAGATATAACAGAAGTGCCTTAATTTTTTTCCACTTTCTGTTGAAAATTCCACTGTTGTCATATGGATTTACATTTAATTTTGTTTTAGTTTAGCTGTATCACCTCATAGTCATCATTAAGGTTTAAACCAGAGTCATCACCATTCTAAGAGGTTTTGCATCTAATTTTTAAACAGCATAAGATAGGCACTTGGAAGAAGTTGATATATTGTTTTGCACCACACAGCAGTATTATTTAAATAACAAAACCAACATAGAATACACTAGATGTAAATGGATTAATATCCTATGACATCATTACTACCTGAAGGGTTCAGAGTGCTCACATGATGGGTGACATGCTCACATACAACAATCTCAAAGAATTTTAAAATATTGAATGAATATTTGAGAAGTCTTAACTGATAGACCCAAAACATGTTTAAGTAAACTTAAGATCATAGTTTTGTTAACAGTCAAAAGTTCAATTTTCACAAAATTTACATAATTAATTGAAGCCATTATTTCTTCTCTATTTTGGATACTGTGACTTGCCAGCAGACAGCCAAATAATTTTAAGGATATTTTGTGTTTCTACAGTTCAACAGTTGAGAATTCTGACTGTAAATATGTTTAGCAGTAATAATGTTGTAGCCTTGATGGTTTAAGGATATGAGGAAGTAAATTTTATTAGCAGGGCACTAGCAAAAAGTAAGAAAAATGTCTTTTTTTTTTTCCAGAAGACTTGAATGTTCGTTGGTAGTGCTTTCCAGTAAGTAGCATATAATTACACAAATTCTGTATCTGCATTGTAAACCTTTAATAAAAATGTCTGTGTTTCTTGTGTGTTTGCACTCAACCCCACTGTCCATGTTTGTGATGAAAACATTAAATAGCACTGAGCCCAGTGCAGACCCCAGAGGGACACCATTTGTCACTGATGTCCATCTGGACATTGAGCCTTAGACCACTGCTCTTTGGATGTGACTGTCCAAACAGTTTCTCATCTACTGAACAGTCCACCCATCAAACCCATATGTGCCCAATTTACAGAGAAGGATATTGGGGGAGACCATGTCAGATGCCTTACCTGTGTCCCCATAGATGACATCCAAGGCCCTTCTATCATCCAGTGATGTAGTCACTCCGTCATGGACGGCCACAAGGTTGGTCAGGCAGGAGTTGCCATTGTTGAAGCCATACAAGCTGTCCCAAATCACCTCTTTGTCCTCCATGTGCCTTGACGTAGCTTCTAGGAGTTCCGCGATGTTCCCAGACACAGAGGGGAGGCTGATGTGGTGGTAATTCCTAGGAGCCTCCTTTCTACCCATTTTAAAGACAGGTGCAATATTTCCCTTTTTCCAGTCACCTGGGACTACACCTGACCACCATGACTTTTCAAATATGATGGAGAATATCTTGGCAACTACATCAGCCGATTCCCTATTTACTTTCAGGAGCCTCTATGTAAGGAAAGAGGCAAATCAAAGAGATTTCCTACTTAAGTGGCCCCACAACAAGAGGTGCTCCATCCCAGAACTGACATTTTCCACTGCAGAGACAGACTCCATTAACCCAAGTCTCTTTGTGTGAGTTTGTCTCTCTTGAAGCTGGAATGCAGCTGGGTGTAATTGCAGATACTTTAGCAGAAGAAATTCGCAGCTGAGCTGGCTTTGATCTGACTTGTGCTGGTTCACTCAGCTAACAAAGGGAAGGGAGAGATCAACAGCTGAATTCCCTGTCTTTTTGGCTTTATTGTTATCAAAGTCAAAGCAGCATGAATAGGCTTATCTGTGCTACAGGCATCTGACGCTCATTTTGAATCATGGGGAAAACCTTAGAAATCTACATCATGCCCTTCTATATCTCAAAATTAATAAAAGAATTAGGGCACTTATGGCAGATTGTGTCATGGGCAAAACAGTCTCAACTAATTCTTGCTAATTAACACAAAGTTTTCATAAGGATTCAGATAATTGGAAAAACTCTGGAAATCAACGATGTACCAACTGCAGTGGTGAAACTACTACTTTGGTGGCCTCCAATGGCTCCCTGCCCCACTGTGGGTTGCCTGCAGACATGGTCCTCTGGGGGGTCTCCCTGTCCTTGCTACTTATTTTTCACTGGTTTTGGTGTGTTGGGGTCTTTTTGGTCAAAGCAGTTTTCTACATAAGGTCAGTGTTTTGCCAAATTTACAAAAAACCAGTTTAGCTCTGATTTTCCAAAGACCATTCAGTATTTTTTTTTTCAGTGACTACTTCTGTGTTACTTGATTTTCTCAGAACTATGTTTTAAAGATCATGTTCTCCTGAAAGCCTTTTCGTACAAACAAACTGAAAGACGTTATTTCAGTTTTTGCTTTGTATCAATCATTTTCTTCAATGTGTAGGATCAAAGTGATAACTTTTGTGTCAGGACTGTTAACTGCTCGGAAAATATATCATCTAGGAATTGCCAGTACTGAAATCTCCAAACCAGGTGTTAAGTGTCAACACTTTACTTTCTACTGGTATCCAGTTCCTGATTTGACCAGCTGCTGTTTCTCCTGATCTTTTTAAAATTTTCTCTTGATTGATGCTTCTATGTACTACATTTTGTCAAATAAAGTGAAGGCAAAAGTGCTTGCACTTTCATATATTTTTGGCTGAACGTTTTACTTGGCACAGAATCATATTTGTCTCCTTTTTTTTTCCCACCACGGATTTCTAATAACTAGTTATTTTCTTTTGAATTTTTCAAAGAGGCAATGTATTTGTGAATAAGGTGCAGTTTAGTTCAGGATAATCTGAATTCTCTCTCACTGCTTACCAATTCTGCGAATGTACATATTCAACCACTTATATTAAATGTTTTCTTGGTTTACTCAATAGTGCAGAGATGATACAGGCTGTTCAAATTTCATTGCTTTTTTTGAATTCCTTCATTGGGATATTTTCTTGTATCTGATGTTCCAGAGAACAGAAGACAAAAGAACAGGGAACAGGCAGGCTCCAGGCATACACTGTTCACATGTAAATGATGCATCACATTGTTTCTGCGCATCAATTTACTGTCACAGTCTCTTTCTGTAAATATCTGTTTTATTTTTCTCTTGTAAATCTGTCAGTAGGCAGCATCAGAACTTATTCTTCCCAGAATCCTGTACATTGAGTCAGAGGGATAAATGCAGCCTGGTCGATCCAAATGTGATAAGGGGTCTGATGATGAAGGCAGACAAAACTTCTTGCTCTGAAAGATTTACAAATCAAGATTGCTTCCATGTATCATAATGCAATTAGATAAAAACAGAGAATGGTAGCATCATAACACTGACTAACACAAAAGCTATTATGCAATGTTTATGAGACTTTTATTTTCAACAGAGGATCAGACCGCATCAAAGTGTCCACTTATGATGCATCAGAATTTCATATATTGACATTAATTCTTGGTAATGGAGAAGATGAATATCACCACCAGATAAATTCTGAACAGAAGGCCTCGCATTGGGGTTGCTAATAACTATAACCTCCCCCTGTGCTGATGGTCTCTGGCTTAATGCAGTTCATTATGGAGCAACAGAAGACTAATTTTTCTAAAGCTTTTGATAGAGTGTTAATGTTGCCTTTTATACTGCCATCATCAACTCTGTAATTTGGAAGTTGAGTATGGGATAATTGTAAGAAAGCTTTTCTTCTCTCCTAAGAAAACCATGCACTAGATGTGGCAGAGAAACCCCAGGTTCATTGTATGAAAGTAGAGGTAGCAGTGGAATTACACATGTAGCTGTACATATCACCTGCACTTCTGTCTATTGGTTGAGCTGAAGCAAAATCACGGAATCCTGGAATCACTTAGGTTGGAAAAGACCTCTAAGATCATCAAGTCCAACCATTAACCCAGCACTCCCAAGCCCACCACTAAACCATGTCTCCAAGGGCCATATCTACACATCTTTTAAATAGCTCCAGGGGTCACAACTCAACCACTTCTCTGGGCAGCCTGTTCCCATGCTTGACAAGCCTTTCCATGATGAAAGTTTTCCTCGTATCTAATCTAAATCTCTCCTGGAGCAACTTGAGGACATTTCCTCTCATCCCATCTCGTTACCTGGGAGAGGAGACCCTCACCTGTTTACAACTCCCTTTCAGGCAGTCATAGAAAGCAGTAAGGTCTCCCATAAGCCTCCTTTTCTCCAGGCTAAATACCCACAAGCTCCCTCAGCCACTCCTCCTAAGACCTGTGCTCCAGACCCTTCACCATCTGGAAGTTTTAGTCCCTTTAATATCAGGGGGGGTCTTTAAACAGTCAGAAAAGGAATTGCAATTGGTAGGAAATGAAGCAATGGCCAATTCAGGTGGCTCCCCTATGAAAATGCGCGTACTAGAGACATTTTAGACAGAAGTATCATGAAAATATAATGGGATTTCAACTTATTGAGTCAAGAATACCCTCCCTCTCCACTTTTCTTAAAGCAAAACATCATGTGTTGGGATCACTTGGGCTTGGTAAAAGACTAGCAGAATGCTTCTGTAGAAGCTCTGAACAGAAGGTTGTAGCATTTGGGCTTAGCTTTCAAATCTCTGGATTGGTGAATTTGCCTGTGAAGGATGAGCAAAACACCATCTAAAGAAATCCTCACAGTTTTGGTTTAATACGGGTCACTAGTTGCAGTAGATTTTAGGTAACAATGTCAAAACTTCAGCAAACCCCCTAAACTACCACACATTAATAATAAAATACAGTCTAGAAGTGAGTGAGAAGAAAGCAAACAGTATAAGTAAATTCATTAAGCAGTAAAATTCAGTGAAATCAGTATTACCTATAATGGAGTAAAATGGAGGGCAAATTTTAAGTGTCACGTAGGTGGTTATCTCCACAGACTGTCTTACTAAGATTTCCTCTTTCCACTCCCCCACCCCTTTCCCTTTAACATTGCTGCCTCCGCTTTGTAGTTGCTGTTTTACCTTCTGCCTGGTGTAAATTCAGTGGAACTACTGCTGCCTCTTCAACACAGAAGCAATCCTCTTTCTTGTCCTATTCTTTTGTAGAAATGATTCTTCCTTTTAAGTGCACAGTTTCTAATAATGTATTTGACGGCTGCTGCTGGGCTTTTAGCAGAGATATCAATGAGAGTATTGCCTTTTTTGTTAAGTTTATGATGAAAAGAATAGTGAAATAAAATGCTATATAAAAAAATGTTACGAAGAAAAAAAATATTGTGAGTGTTCAATAGTTTACAGGCTTTCCTCAAGCAGAGGGTGTTTTGTTGAACCCTAATCTGTGAATCTGTGGGTATGTGCAAATTTATGTGTATTCCAGAAAAGCCTGCTGGATTAGAAATTATTAATTTCTGAGCAATTATTAGAATGATTAGAAATTATTAATTAAGGAGCAATACACAATAAATGTCTCTTTTTCATCTTGATCTATACTACTTTTATATTCCTCACTAATATAGCTCTTAGGAATTTAGCCTGATACTGCCGCTACAAATTATTCCCAAACTTTCGCTGAATCAAAGGAAAAAATGTATCTCTCTCTTCAGCTAATGCCAAAAGTGAATTTGGTGCAGTGGGATTGATTTGATGCTACATTAAGAACTGAATACAGGTTTGTGTATAGTCATTTTTCTGATCTTTACTGTAAATTTTGACAGACAAAGTAGGAGTATGAAATGGTTGCAAAGATCCTCATCCAAAGTCATTTTACTCTGAAACTTTGGGAGGCTGCAGATGGCATAAGAGCCCAGAGACAGCCATGTCTTGCTGGGCATCTGTGCGTATCTCTGTAGCTTCCTTGAACTATAAACAGAATTTATCACTGTTTCCTGCCACGGACATAGGTAGTATATCAGGGAAGGGGTAAACCCACATGGTGGGATTTCATATCTTCCAAAGCAGCAAAATCATTGGAAGACTGAAGGCTGGAGAAACTGAATTGTGAACATTGCCAAAAGTGGCATCACGGTTCAGGCCAAACTCCAAAGTTCAGGCCCGGGGTGCTGACCTATTGCAGCTGCCTACTACGTACAAACATGTCATTGGGAACTGAACCTACTGTGGTTGCCCTCATGTCACCTTCCCATCCTGTCTTGACACCAAGACAAGGTTTACTATATCTGGATGCTCTGCTTACCTTGCCAGGTGGTGTCTATGAAACAAATGGGACTTGGGAACTAAGGTAGTTTTGCATCCCGTCTTTTCTCTCAGTGGATTCCTCTTGCCTTGTGTCATTAAGCTAGTTCCAGATGTCAGCTGATGTGCTGTTCAGCCCTGCCTGGGCTGTAGCCCAGCCAGGTCACCCTACAATCCTCCAGAGCAGCCATGCTCCTAAACCAGTCAATAGCTTCCTGCATCTGAACTTTATTCCCAGGGGTTCCTTCACACACTGATTTTTTGCGTGAACAGCGCTGTGACAGAAATTCTGCCTTCATCATTTCTCTGATTCCTTAGGGGACAAGCTTCCTTTCTTTCTTTAATAAGCTAAATTCCCACATTCTCTTTTCAAGATATCAATTGTGTCACTGTCTCCAAAGTGCTGAGCTTTGTTTGTTGCCTCAGTCCTGAGACTCTCATCTGCTTCTTCCAAATAGTATCAGCACCATAAGTCATTCTTTTTCTTGTGTTAGCAAACACATTTCAGAAACAACACAGCCACCTGAATTGCCTCAACTTGTCATCAGCAAGATGAACAGAATAAATTGTTTCACAGAAAACCAATTATGCTCATGATGAAATATCACATCTATCTGGGAAGGTGATATGTTTGTTGTACAACAGTATGAAATCTTATTTGGAGCTCCTCCTGACATTTGTAGAGCAAAATTTCCAAATTTCATGGCAAATGACATCACTATGAGAGTCATCTTCATTGCTGCTGTAACATATGAACTTAAGTGCTAGCCGAGGTGAACTGAATTTACTGTCTGTAAAAAAATAAGATTTAGGAAAATGTGCCTTAGAAACAAACATTCTACTTCAGCAACAGGACTGCAAGGGCACAGGCAGGTTTATCCATTACCAGGACATGGCTGCCATTGCAAGGGCTGAGGACATTGGAAATGCCTCTGGCTTTTCAGCTATTTTCCTGTGACACACCATGATAGTGGCTTTGGGGTTTCATCAGACATGTGCAGAACATTTCACGAGAGACAGAAACATACTGTGGTCCTCAAGTGCATTTTCCATAAAACAATCTCTGACATCTGAATCCTCAACTTTCAGGGTGCTCTGCAAAACAGCTTTAACAAATTGCTGGATGAGATATGTGGATGTTAAACAACCAGCTACTAAAAATCACCCCCTCTGAGACATTAGTTGTATGGCCAGTTGTGGTGTTCCACTGATCTCTTGCCACTCATTTTCCCACAGGCAAAATTACCCCTTTCCCACACCCTGTGATTTATCAGCTCTCGTTTCTTTCTATCTCCTTTGCCGCTCAGGTGTTCACTCACTCTTCCTCACAGAGCATCTTTATCCCCAGACTGACCTTGGTTTCATTTTACTGATTCTGTTTCAGGTCTGGAGAGGGTTGGTGTCCCAGACAGCATCTCCATTTTCACACCTGCAGTAAATGCTGCCACCTCTCTGCAAAACTTCCTCAAATGTGGGCTGAGACCATCACACACTTGTACACATGCAGGCGAGGGGAAGGCAAAAACCCAAAACCTTGTACTGAGGACAGTGGAGCCAAAAAATCATGATCCTGTAGGAAAATCTCTTATTTTTGTTTCCCCTCTCACATACAAACCTGCGGTTTCCCCCCTTGCTTGTCGTGCTGCCAGCAGCCAGCAGGCTGTGCTGAGGGATCAGTTTTCTCCATCAGGAGCGCGCTGAGACCCGTTTGCAGAAGCTGTGTTTTCCCACCGGCAGTACAAGAACTTGTTTGTCTACCCGAGACTGACACCACTTTGCCAAGAAGTGGAAAGGGGAAAGATGCACGTTTCCCCATCAAAATAACAGCAGTTTGTCACTGTACACCGTATCCCACGTACTGCCAAGGCTTCTGTTAGACAATGTGAAACATCCCCTAGTGACAACAAGGATATCTCTTTGAGAACAGGAAGATAATACAGGAACTTTCTCACTGACAATAGGCACTTTCTTCCAGCAGTAAGAAAAAGCCACAATAAAAATAAGAGTGACAACTGAGCCGTTCCAAAATAAGCAGTGGTGCAATAGGGTCAGATGCCAGGGATGGAGGCCTTGCCCTCTTCTGTTGCCAGTGATCGTGCTCGTCCCAAGCTCACAGGGAATAGCCAAGCTCACAGGAAGCAAGCCCAATAAAGCCCAGCAGGTTTTTTTAAGCAGACAAAAGACAAATGTCCAAATCATAATGAGCAAGTCAATGATACCTTTATAAAACTTTGGAACAACTTACGTTTTGTACCACCACAAGAGGGTGTAAAGCAAAAGCAAGAGCCAAACAAGAGGCAGCCCAAGCCACTGAGGTGAGGTGTTACAGCAGGCATAAGGGTAGACATATGGTGCCCCACTGCCTCTCCTGTCAGCATTGCCACTGCAAGCACGCCAGGAAGGATCCTAAGGAAAGATGTCATTGGATGCGCTTTTGCAGAATTTGGCTTGCAGGCCCAGAAACCAAATGTTTGGCCATGTATTAGGCACTGAAAGCAAGAGCACAGCCTGAGATTACATGAAAACTGTTTCCTCAGGTTGTCTTCACAACTCCCTGTCTAGCAGGTGGAAAAAAGAGAAATCATTGCTTGGCGGAAGCAAAGGTATAACTCTGTGGGAAGCTGAGCCAAGATAATGCTCTGCTTGTGAAAGGAAAAAGTTCTCCTCTTCCCTCCCACTTATGCAGCTCTTCTTCCTTCTGCTTCTGCCTACAGAATCCAGCTGCTTCCCTTCTGAGGACTCTGTCAGGCACTAAGCTCTCCATAAGGCAATTTTAGTTATCATCACTGTAGGTGAGTATCCAGCTTGCTGTGCCTGTTCCCTGCTGCCTGACTTGGCTCAGCTGACAGAGGTGCCAAATGATGAGCTGATTAGCTCAAGGCAAGCAGTGGGAGCATGTAGGAGGTTGGGAGAAGAGAGGGGACGGAGACAGGGACATTCTTCCTTCAGCTGAGCCCTTAGGACAAGCTAATTTCCTAGGAAACACACCTTCACCGTAGTGCAACCTGGCTGGCTTATCCAGCTAAACTGAAACCCTTTTGACAAAAATCTCAGTCTTCTTTTAACTGAGACAGGCTTCTCTGTAAGCTAAAAAAACATCACATACCTGTCAGAAGAGACCAATCTTCCTAAAGAGTGCCTACAACAACCAATTAAATGGAGTTAACTAATTTAACTGCAGTTTCAAATATTACATTATGAACTAGTAGAGGGCATTCCTCAGTCAAACCATTCATTGACTCTTCCTTGTGCCAGATTATATCACTTAATAATAATATTAGTCCCATGGGGAAATTGCTTGTTTAAAGAATCAGCAAAAATTTATTTTATTTTATAGCAGTAAACTGAAAAACCTGCAGTGAAAATCAAAAAAAAAAAAAAAAAGGCTGAGCAAAATATTCTCTCATTTCAGTGTTTAATTGACAAGTGCAAACATAAGGCTCTCATTCTGCAAGATGTGTGCATCATTCCATGAAAATCAACTCACACGTGTGGGCAACAAGCAGTAAAAAGGCAGCGCTGAGTGCCAACACTGAGTGCCAACAACTCCACTGTGAGTTTTATTAATTTCTTCAAAAAAAAGTCTCAGCAGGTAAAATACCAAATTTGGATTCCGTGTACTTTCATGGTGCTGCAGGCCCTGCCCCTGACTGATAGATGTCCTTGCAAATATTCCTCTGTGCATGACTTTCCCTCTCTGCACAGAGAGCAATGGGATAGACAGACTCATTCTTCCCTTGGGCCAGTCCTCAGCACTGAAAGCTTTGCACAAGAGCACTCCTCTTTGCATGCACAAATGGCTTTTCACCAGGTGAGTTATTTTGCTAAACACTCACAAATAAGGTGACTTACACGAATCTTTGCTAGACTACTGCTAGTTTCTCTTCATGTGAGAGTGGAAGATCTGTTTTCATATCCTCTTTTTATTTTTAGTTGGGAGAAGATAAAACTGCCATAAGCAGGTTCAAGAGTCAGAATAATTTGGGCAGGTCCTAAGGCATCTAGGACACAGGGAGTGGTTCCTAAGCTATGTTATGACGACACAAGCTATTTTCCCTATAGAAAGGCCATTCACCTACATCCTGAAAATGGACCTCATGTGGACCAGATGGGGTGCATAAGCATCGGACACTGGTAGCTACAATACTTTCCCAAAGAAATGGATTTTCTATGTTACAGGCTGAGTCATCTAAAGTCAATCATTTCCAGATCGTACATCAAGGCTGTTGAGCTACTGATGAATTACGTGCGTATTTCATCTTTAACTTGCTGCCAGCTTGTGAACCACTCCCTTTGGATTTTTATCAGGAGGAAATAAATTAGGAAAATATTAATTTTTCCAGAGCAGACAGGTCTTGGAACTTCTCCCATAACAAATTTCAAGGAATGTAGTATTCTTTTCAACACCTTGCAATCTTTTCTCAGTGCTGAAATTCTTAGCTTTTGGCAAACTTTTCTCCCATTAGCCTATGCAGAGATGTGAATTTCAGCATGATCTTAGCTCAGAGCTTTTTCTGTTCTGTTTTCCTTTTTTCACGTCAAATTTTGTTTCAGTTCTTGATGAAGCCAGTTTTTAAAAAATGCAAGAATATCGCAGCTTGAAGCAAACCAAAATGGGATAAATCTTCAAGCATCAAGGAAATGCTCACTGACATCTTAAAATGTCTGCTGCTTTGAAATGCCCCACACAAAACAGGAAATTCCACTTTGGCTCTACTACTATAAGAAAACCACTTTGGCTTCCTGTTAGGCAGAAAGACATGTCTCATATAAATGAAGTAAGCCCAGGTCATCATTACAATTGGTTACTTTTGTATGACTAAACAAGCAAAACAGCAAAAAAAAAGCCTGAAGTCCAAACCCCAACCAGAACACATGAGTTCCTCTCCTAGAAGCATGCTTACATGGGCTCCTTTGCTACCTGAAAAGTTTAAAAATACAGGTTTTCAAATTAAATCTGTAATAGACATGTAAGCTTACAGGCTCACATAATAGATGTAACACGCCCATAATTTTTCCAAGTTAAAAATAATTTTAAATTCTGACTTTCCACAAAGTTTTAAATCAAATACCATGTTTTCTCTTCTCCTCCCTCTTTGGCTGTCCCAAATCAGACTTTTCTCTCAATAAGAAGGTTTCCTCCAAAATTAAAATTATTTGTAAAAAAAGAGAAGTATCATGTTATTTATTCCTGTTTATTCCTGGTTTCAGTTAGGGTAGAGTTAATTTCTTCTTCAGTAGCTGTTACAGTGCTGTGTTTTGGATTCAGAATGAGAGTGGTATTGATAACACACTGATATTTTAGTTTTTTGCTAAGTCATGTTTATCCTAAGTCAAGGACTTTTTTCCTTGTCTCGTGCTCTGCCAGTGAGGAAGTACACAAAAATACAAACTGGGAGGGAACATAGCTGGGACAGGTCACCCAGGCTGATCAAAGGGATGTTCCACACCGCGGAACATCATGTCTGGTATATAAACCAGGAGGAGTTACCAGAAGGAGGGAGTGATCTGGGTTCAGGAAGAGGGGTCTGACAGGTCAGTGGGTGGTGAGCAATTATGTTGTTCATCACTTGTTCGGGTTTCTTTCCTTTTTATTATTATTATTTATCATTATTATTGTATTTTAGTTTATTTTAAATTATAAAACCATTCTTGTGTCAGCATCCAAGTTTTACTTCCATTCTCTTCCCCATTACACCAGGGTGGGGAAGGAAAAGAGAGGGAGGCTTAGCGAGCAACTGCATGGTGTTTCATCTCCAGCTGGACTTAAAACCATGAGAAGGTGAAACCCTAGTATTGATAGAATCATCAGAGCTAGATGTAAAAACGATTCACGATCCCCACATGAAATCTCTTCCATCATAGGAAAGGAAATGTGATCCCACCTCATTCTGGTATCTCATGAGATGTACACCACCAGAGAGATTCGACTTCCAGAAAAGCTGCAGAAACAGCTGAAATTAGATATTGTTACTAGCAATTCCAAAATCTCCATTGCTGGACTTACTGCACCGATTTGTTTTACTGACAGAAGAAAAATTGTGCATGTGCACATATCCACGCACACATACTTTCTCCGGAAAAAGTACATAAAACAAGTCCCTTGAGGCAGATGGTTAAAGACTTCTTGACATTTACAACACTAGGGGTGCACAGCTCCCTACGCTATGAGTCAATAGTGCAGGTCTTCCAGATTCAGACCAAGAAATACCAGTTACTCCAAGCATCACTGAGTGGAGCACAGTCTTGTCCAAATTTCTCCTGTTGAGGTGGCTCCCCGCTGTAGCTGTCAGCTTGTGCATAATTCTGTCTCTGATTATGGCTTTCATGCTGCTGGGCAACCCCTTGTGATAAACCCAGGCAAAAACTGTCACAGTAATTAGTAATGCCAGAAAATTAATCCTGTTTTACTGCAATTTTCACTTCACATTTTCCACACTTTCCATTTTTTTGAGTCTAAATAGTAGCTGAAGAGAGTGGAGTTAGACTTCCCTGCACAGTACTTGCATAAAACACATACATTTGTTTTCCTGAACACAGAAATTGGTTAAATTATAACTGGATTAAAGTAACCCCATTCAAGAATTTTCTGTTCTTTTCTAAGAGATGATAGAGCCCATTCTCAGCAAGTCTCCAAAACCTCAATAGTTCAACAGTAAGTATCTACTGACCATCTGAAAGGGAGTAATTTAAGAGCAATTTCAGGCTATGTAATCTGTCAGAACCAATAGTAAGTTTTGGCAGTCCAAGGGCAACTGTTTGTCTCTATATTTGGGAAAGCTGCTGTGCATACGCTTATACAAGTACAGTGTGAAAAGAGCCAACACAGCCACATAGTGCTTTTCTTTGTATACTGCAAATCTACTTCAGCAGATGGAGCTGACCAGGACTTTTCTCAGAACTGCAAGGCACTGACTTGTCTGGCCCAGCTCAACAGGCCGCTTAAGCATGTGCTTCTTTTCAACATCTAAGCGAAGATGCTTTTGAAGAAAAATGGTATTTGCATGCTTTGTTTCGTGAGAAACTCACATGTGTGATAGAAAATGTACGTGCAATTTGACCTCCAATATTTACCAATTACTTAGCACCAGGTAGTTAAAAATGAAATGGACCGAGCAGATTAATCCCTACACTCCTAATTTTCAGGGTGCTCTCAGCAGCTAATTGACAGCATTTCAGTGGGAATGGTGAAAGAATTATAAAAAAAGCCAACAAAAAACCAAAAAGAAGAACAAAAAAAGTATCCCAAAAATGGGCTCCATTTTTAAGATGCAATTACTCTAAACCAAATTACACCAGGCATTAAGCTTGCTTAACTTCTAGTTAGAATTAGTGAAGTGATGAAATCACTGCTCGTATGATGATTTCCCTAAAAGGATATCTTTTTAACCATCCAGGGTTTTCTGTCTGCTTCCCCATTTAGTCATTTTCATCTATCTCCATGTCTCTATTTTAAAAGAAAAGCTGCTGAGTACTAAAAACACAATATCAACAGTCAAACTAATCACTACACAGGTGGAAAAGATTTCCTATGTTCCCACTAACACCATTACCTTTTTTCTTAGTCAAGCTATGATAAAACATAAAATGAATAAAGACAGATGAATACGGCTTCACCTCTATAGTGTATTTTGCTTTAAAAGATGAACTGTATTGAAAACTAATGACAAAGAATATCTTTATGAAATAGCAACAGAAGCACAGATTGTCACAGTTGCTGTAGTGGCATTAATTTGAGAATGGTGGGCTAATTCTTGCTTTTCAAAATCCAACACCTTGCAAAATTCCTTATACTTCATAACGGGAAGGCAAAAACTCAAAACCTTGTACTGTGTACTGTGAAGCCAAAAAATCATGATCCTGCAGCAAAACCTCTTATTTTTGTTTCTCCAAAGGGAAATCTTGAAACTTTCTAGAAAACTTTTTTCAGACCCTAAGTTGTACAGATTTTCTTCATCTAAACCTCAAAGCTAGAAAAGCAGAAAAAAGAGTCACAGCAAATGTCTCTGAGTAGTCTCAGCTGCAGAGCCATTACTGTGATCTATACTAGAACACAAAACAAAGATGCATTTCAAGTCAATCTATAAGCACTCGCATCTGGGTGGGCTTGGTCCACATGTGCCTATTTATATTAGGAAATTCAGCATATATAAATATATAAATAAAACATTTATACAGTACATAGTCACATTCATATAAGCCATAAAATTACATATATTTACAAAAATATTTGCAGCTTTGTTTTACACTTCCAGGTCCACATCGGGAGTTTAGTTATTTAGTTTCTGCCTTGTGAACTTGATCACCTTCCTTAAGCTGGACTCTGGGATGAACTTGTACCTTGTATACTCCCAATTGTGAAAAATAAGAAAGCAGAACATAATCTTCCAAGGAATTCTGCCAAGTCCACAAGAAAAGTTGAAACTTGTCTCACTGAAGAGTAAATTACATGTTAGCAAAAACTGAGAGACCTCTTCTTCATGTAGAAAGACAGTACCTTCTTGGTCTGGACCATAAATAAACTCGAAACTCATAAAACATCAGGCAGAGCCCAAAGTGGGTGCCTGGCAGCTGTCTATAGTATCAACTCATGCATAATTACTCTTCCATTTGTCTCAGCTTACACTGTTAGAGTGGTGAAAGTAAATGGATGCAGAGATGAAAATGCGTACATCGGGTTACCACAGAGGGTAAAAAGGTAGAGTAGACCACATCCTGTTGATATCAGCTTAGCTTCATTTCAAGGTAAGTTGCATGGTTAAAACAATCCCAAGGATCTCATATTTATACAGTCCATAATACTTAGTTCTGTGTCCTCTGGAGCTGGACGCTTATAATTTTCTTCTCCAAAAACTGAAAAACATTTCTTTGCTGTTTTGTTAAATAGTCTTCTTTGTGTATGCAGGCCGGGTTCAGGCATGCTTTTTTAACTTGGGGAACTTGTCCTTTTGACATTAAATTAGTTCTGCAGGGGCTTTCAAAACTTTGGAGAACGGGTTGTTTTCCTTTTGAAGCACAGTTGTGAAAAACAAACCTCAAGATACAGCAGCTTAAATTGCTTGTATGTGAAGACCCAGGGACAAAAATCTTGCCATGTGCCATTGATCAAATAGCACTTTCAGTGATTGGCTGTGGAGTCATCTCTTGCTCTTCACTATTCTCTGTGGACATGTCCTGGACCTCCTGCTGCTGATAAATATCTTGGACCAGCATGATGTTTGTGCTCCTCCACTCTCTGTACTTCACCGCTGTCAACTTTGGGTCCTCTAGCAACTGGTTAATTGTGGCCAAGTCATGTTCCTTACACTAGGAAGAGAACAAGTGATTATTTCCACAGAAACTGTCAAGATAATTGTCCCTAACAAAGACATTTTTGGAACATTACACTCATGTCACAAGGAGATGGACAGTTACCCATCCTTCTGGCAGCTTGTTCCCATTTTTAGAGCATAGGTCATCAAAGTTATGTCTCCAGCAAAAATTCTTCCCAGTTAAAGGCAAGTTATGATTTCATCTAGATCTTTTTATAGGCTTCTTAACAAAACTTCATGAGAGAAGTTTCATGTGAAAATTACACATTGTTATGCTGTCTCTCAACAAGACAGTACTTGTATGAAACCAGACACAACAGGGTTTATTTCTGTAATTCACAACACTTCTAACTTTCTCAAAAAATACTTATTCCACTTTATAAATGTCTCTTCTCTGAGAGCTGGACTGAACATAATTTTAGAAATAATTTGTGTACTGGCAGAACAGTGGCTACAGTACATGTGGCTGCCATCTACCACCAGCTACTACTAATAAATGTGGTATCTGCTTTTAGGCAAGAGCAGCTCAGACCATATATCGCAGGCACCCTGGTTCACTTGTAAGATGTGAGCAGTGACAGATGGAGGGACACAGAGACTCTGTGTGTCACAGAACTACAGAACGGTTGAGCTTGGAAGGGACGTCTGGAAGTCATTTGGTCCAAAACCCTTCCTCAAATAGAGCCACCTACTGCAGGCTGCCTAGGGCTGTGTGCAGACGACTCTTGAATATCCGCAAGCATACTCAACACCTTCCCTGGACAACCTGTGTTTGGTCACCCTCACAGTAAAAAAGTGTTTCTTGATATCCAGCAGAAACCTTCCATTTGAACCCATCACTTCTGGTCCTGTCACTGGGCACCACTGAAAATAGCCTGGCTTTGTCTTCATTACACCCTCCTTTCACATATTGATGTTCTCTGATGTCCTCACATGTTGTGGCATAACAAACCACTTTGCTTTTCCAGCCCATATTGCCTATCCATGCAATGGACCACAGGATAGAGAAGCCCTAGCAGGTGTAATTTCTTAATGGAGGCACCATGCTGCACTAACAAACCTTAACAACTTTTGCCAGGCTCCATCCCTCCAGTCTGTGTGTGAAAGCGATAGAATAGTTCTAACCATCTTCTCTTGCTGCCACCCATTCATCACACCCGAGGACACACTGTGCTGCTGGCTGCCTTGAAAACACCTTGAAAGGACTCCCACACATTCATTTCACCTTCTGATAGCAGCAATCAGCTGTTTATACATCCATATCCCGCTACTACTCTAATAAACCTTCAACTGCTCAAATTTCTGTGATGCCGTAGCTGCTTTTGAAACACAAAAACTTGCTCAGCTGTAGTTTACACACATCCTACCCTCAAGACCCAGTGCCAGCACTTTTAAGAAGACTTCTGGAATTGATGCAGGGATAAGTGCAGTTAGCTTAAGAGAAGAAGGGAGGAGATAGGGAGGTGGAAGGGAGAGGAGTATTTCTCTTGGACAAACTTGGTGGCAAAAAGTCATGATACGGAATTTCTCCTGTAGCATTAAAACTACTTCCCACATTCACTAAGACTCTGATGCATTTGCACACAGCTTTCTTCTCTTCCAAACTATTCAAAGCAAGTTTTGTTAATGATACATTGTGGCAGCAACATTAATCTGTTGTTAAATATGTGGAGTCAAAAGTCTAAAATTAAAATTGCACTGAGACTTGAATAAATCATTTCTCAAACTAATAGGGTTTTAATTGAAGCTGAGTACATATGGATCAGAAGCAAAAAATTCCTGATTTTTATATTTCCAGTAGATCATTTCCAATTATCTTATGTTTCATATTATACATTCAGAAAATTGACTTTAAAAGCACATAATTCCACTGATATAAAGAATATGGCACTTTCCCACTGCAGGCATTTGCCTTTCAGACAGTCTAATTTAAACGCTGCTGTGTACAGAACTCTGTTTGTGCCTATGAGAAAGTGTTTGTGCTATATTTGTCTTGTCAATACTCTGGTTTCCTAGTTTGAAGAAAGCAAAAAAACCCTAAAAACCAAGGAGATCAACACATTTTATACGTTATGAACACTCCAAAACTTATTTTTCCATATTAAATACGAGTGTTAGACAAGCCTAAGTTAATCACAACTAATATAACACTCCCATGATAAATCAATGCACCATTGTCCTCCTTGCTCATGTCTGACATTAAGGTTTCCATTCAGCTCCATACTAACGACAGTGACTGTCTCAAAAAATACAAATCCATTTTGCACTAACTGGGTCTTAGTTTAATTAGTGAGGCTCCCATCAGGGAAAACCTTGCAGAATGTTTCTGTACATAGCTTCCTGTCCTATAAAATAGGCATATTTTTTAAACTAACTTTCTGTTATGTGGTGGGCTCACTTTATTCTTAATGCAAATGAATATTTCTATAGTCACTGCCATATCACTGAAAACTCTTTGATACTAAGGAGAGACTTCACCAGGTCTCATATGGAGTCAGGAAGAATGCCTCTCTCCTCAATCCCTTTTTCAATTGTATCTTTCAGGAATTTCAGTAGAGGCTGAGGTGCCAAAGCCAAGCCTCCCATAGCAACTAATAATCAAACCAATGATTGTGCTGATAAGTTTTTAGAATCATAGAATTGCTAAGGTTGGAAAAGACCTCTAAGATCATCAAGTCCAACCATTTCACGTGCATTTCTCCAACTTACAGAGCCTGAAGGCAGATACATACATTTGAAACAAGATACTCAATTCCTGCTTCTAATGCATACAAAAAGAAACAAGTGAAGTCTCAAGTTTGCATTTATTCTTCCATCTCCTTACAATATAAATGCTATGGTTAAGCTTTCTGTTTCCCTCAGTACCATTCAGAAGCAGGCTTTGAAATCCCGTGACACTTGATGCTGGCAAGTAAACAGCCCCATAAATCCGCATATTTCAGGCAGACTTACTGGCCCTTTCATGGAACATCTCCTGAACCCCTGCACCCCTCCAGTTTGTGATATATTTCCAACATAAAAGCAGGATGCTTTTGTTATTAAAAATATTTTAGTTACAGGAGGTCTTTACAATAGCTTTGGCACATCCTGTACATTCTCTAATAATCACATAAGGAAAACTTTTTTTGGCTCAGGGTCACTTTCATGTCCTTTATCATCAATGTACTTTGTCTGCTCTTCCTTTTTTAAGGCTCCCCTGTTTAGTGCATTTAGCTGAGCTTGCAAGTTTTCCAGTTAACGAAGAGAATTTTTCTTTACTAAATTTTCCAAATGGGCTGGAACTTCTGCAAGAAGGGTCCCTCCTGAGCAATTGCCTCTGCTTCCAGTTCAAATTGAACAACATAACACAGATCAGTATTCACAATGAAGCAGAAAAAAAAATTCAAAAACCTAACAGAATTCTCAGGAGCTTTCAGTAAATGCATAATTAGAGTTTGGCTGAAGTCTACGCTGCTTCTTTTTTCAGCCAAACTGTTTCCTTCTCTCAAGCTTTTCCTTGACAACATCTGCAAACTCACCTTTAATGTACTGTTCAGCATTCGAATTTTGTGGAGTTTCTCATTAATGGAGGGGTTTTTGCTGCGCTTGATGAATGACTTCCTAAGCTCCTTCTTAGTTGACAGTCGACGATCACCAATGGGAGACAGGCTTGCTTGCTCCAATGATTTGTAAAGTCTCTCCATCTCATCATCATCATCACATTTTTCCTGGTCTGCAAAGAAAAGAAAATACTGGGTATTAGAACGTGAATGTGGCAGCAGATAACAGAAATGTTTTGTTCAGCCGTCAAGAAGCCTCTCAAACAAGTCTAAAATAATGGTGTTAGAGTTAAAACTAAGGGCAATTAGGGTAGTTTCTAGGGCGATAATACCTATGAGAAAGACATACTTCCAAACTCAAATCTTGTTAAGAATTGGGTAATGATCCAACAGATGTGAGCCTGTATCTCCGCTAACAGAGTGCTGCTTTCATGCTCTGAATATATCACAGACTTTGAACAACTGTCAGTAACTCTGTGTTTGAATGGAACAACTCTGATGGCATCTACACCCATTCTCCCTTCCCTACATGCTACACGTAGTGAATTGTGTTTCTACGTGGAAACTCAAAAGGCAAATTCTATTTGGTGTGCTGATTCATCACCAGGTTTTGGTAATTATTGAAAACAGAGTTTAAAAAAATTGAGCAATGAAATGGAACACAGAAACATTTCAGGAGCCCAGAGAGAAGGCCCCTAGAAAACAGATTAAAGCAAGAACCCTTGGGGCATCCAGTGTCTTGCCCCTGAGTTTCACAGATTGTAGCAGAGAATTTGCTTGTAATGCCTCACAACAAAGCCTTGATTATCTCCACCTTAATTATTCTGATGGCTCTGCAGGACCATCTTCCAAGACAGAGAGTACATGAAAGGAAAAGAGAGTAAACAGCTGAGAATAGCATAAAATAAGATGAAAATTAAAGCAAAGGCATTTCTCAGAATAAAACAATTTAAAAATGAACAGACTGAAACTTAAAATGTACCAGGCGTACGTAGGGGCGTTATAGCAGAAGGCCATTTTTAGCAACAGACTGCGCAACTCGCTTCTTGTCCTTCAGTCCACACAGCTTCAGTGATCTCTAATGGAAAATCTTACAGCTATTGCTGTTTTTAGGGTGCTAATGGATCCTTCAAGATCCACTTTGGACAACATTTGGTTTTATATCACTGGGAGTAGTAGTGTTGGTTCTTCTCAGCTGCAGTCCTCCCTGTTCCCACTGAACTGGCTGGGTACTTTTTTCTTTTAAAGAAAAGTTAAACATTTACTTTTCTAAAACATCTGCAGTCAGCAAATATATTCTGAACAAAAGGAACGAGTCCCTTTGCTCACTGATGCTGCAGCAAAAAGATTTCTGCAATACGTCAGCATGCTTAGGAGGCTGCTTCTTATCTTCTCCATGTTTTGTAAAGTACAGCATCTTCCTACATCTCTGTTCTTTCTAAATATTTAGGTTACAAGAAGGGTTTATGATATGCTGCAAATATTTGCCTTCACTGTGCCGCTGGTCTATTCTTCACTACTGTGTGATTATAAAAAGCCTACTGTAGCTTGACAGAAACTAAATATAACTTCCAACATTGGTACATTGCTGATGGAGGAAAAGGAGATCTGTTGTATATTTAACAAGCTGCAGGAAACAGAAAAAAAAATGGAAGTGTAAGGCATAATACACGGCAGTAGTATTTCCTGAAAACTGTTGGCTTACGCCATGGGGCTCGTAATAACTAGCTTCCTGTCTACTTTCTTAGGATGAAGCAGCTGTTTGTTGCATTAGCCAGCTTCTGCACAGGACTGGCTCAACTCTACTCTAGACATCACCCATCAGGACTGTGCATAGTAACACTTTGAGGGATAAAGCGACTTTTATCAGCTATCCAAGAAATAGTGTGTAAGAAGAAAAAAAAATTGCTTCAATCCTGTCCAGCAACTTTTAGATAAAGTCAGCCCACAGGGGACATAAGGTCCCTGCTCCAGACACCTTTTGAGGCTAACTCATGACCTTCCCCAGTGTCCTAAAAGGGTTACAAAGCGGCAAGAATGAGAAAACATCCCCACTGAACACTCTTCTTCCATGCTAAGAATTCTCGTATCTTCATGCATTTGTGGGTAACTGTAAGGAGGACAGTAACACTCAGCACAGAAAAAGATGGAGCCAAAGTCAGAAAAGCCCAGGAAAAGGCTCCCAGATGATGCACTTGCCCAGCAAACTGTACTCAGCTCCTGCAGTCTTTCAAGACTGCAACCTGAAACTCCTCTCCTATTTGTTATCCTTCCACCATTCTCATCCTCCAAATAGATAATCACAGTCAAGTAATTTCAAAGGGAAAGGAACATGCCAGATTCTTCATTTCAGGTGGATAAAGGAAGTGGCAGTAAAGCGACTAAATGGAATTTCAGCAAACTGTTGGGAAACAAGGGTGTGTGGAACTTACAGGTTGTGTAGAGCCAGGTATGAGTTATACAGCACTTTTGTCTCCATCTTTGATGAATTTCAGCTACAGTTAAAAAATAAAAGAGTATCCTAATACGGTGCATTTGCAGATACTGTTGTTATTGACAAAGGATGTCTGTCAATAAACTTCTATAAACTGAAGCCAGACTGTCTGTTACCTATCTGGAATTTTACCTTCAGTGTCCTGAGTATCCCTGAGCCAGGGTCAGAAAGAAAAAGCCCATGTTTTGCAGGCTTGAAGCTGCCACTGCATGTGCTAGATTGATGCTGTAAATCTGAAAGGAGGGGAGGTAATGGAGGAAGAGCAGAGGCATTATATCTAGAATTCAATTAACAAGCCAAATAAAATGATCTGTGATAGGAAATTACATTTATCCCCACTCACACCATGATGCCTTTCATTATTTCTTAATGCCACAAAAGTAAACTAAGAAAGCACTACCTGTAATTTGCTTGCTTGTTTTTCCCATGAAACACCTGAGAGAAAATTAAGGTTGGATAACAGAAATAAAGCAATGTAACTCAAGACTTTAGCAGACTGGAGGTTTTCTCTGGATTCAAACATTCATGACACATTTTCACAGAACTTGGTACTGCTGGAACCTGGAGTCAGAGCACTGACCTGCAGAGGAACAAGTCTCTGACAGAGGCACAGGCATTCGCCAGTTCTGTACTCTTAGGCAGCAGTGATTTGGATTCTTCCTGTGAAAGAAACCTGCCTTGTCTAGACCATACAACCAAATTGTTACAAAATATTTGCTTTCTATCACAAAGTAAAAATATGTGCAAAAAACACACAGTATATAAGCTCAGGCCCTGGTATAAAAATTAACAGATTGTCTGTGTCAGACTCACAAAAAAAAGATGTACCATCCCTACTCTGAGCTTTTTTTAACCTGAAGGTTTAGAAGGTTGGATATATTCTGCTGGCAAAAAAAAATCTTAATAGTATGGATAGGTTGGACCCCACTAGCATTGCTCTGCAGCGATTCTTTCCAGACGGGTCACGCAGCTCACATCAGGCACATTTAAAGTCACTTCAGAATAAAATACTGCAAATTATCTCTTCCACCAGCCACTCCACAAGCTAAGCACTGTCTCAGTCATGCAAGTTAGGAAACTGAAATGCTACTACAGCATTTTTTTATCTCATCCTATTTTAAAGATAAAACACATTCATTTTTCTCTCAGGACCTACTGAAGGATTAGTGGAAAGGAACAAATGGCCACAATGGAAGGATATTACATATTGTGTGCGTCTGTGATGGGGTACATGTAGTCGGGGGGAACACGTGCATGGTGCACTTTTTCCTTCCCTTGGCACTACAAACTATAAGCAATTCTGTTGAGTGATGCCACTGGAAGGACCTGTCTTCCTGGGATTCTACACCATGCCCTTCACTCACAAGCCTCGCCGCCTGCTAAAGCTTCTGAGCACTTCTGGAAAAGTTTTGAAATATCGTATATCTCTTTTACCTTTGTCAGACTCCACAGTGAGTAAACTGGAAAAGAACCAGTGCTGACCTGAGGAAAAGGGAAGTTCTGCACTGAGATAGTTTCACATTCGAGAGAAAGAAATCTTCTAGGTTGGAGTAGTAATAGTATTTCAGGCACAACTGAAAAATTCTGATTTAGGGGAAGTAAAACACAATTCTGAGGCTTGATGCCATTTATCTGGAATTTCCTTCTAACAGGAGGTATCACAGACAAGAACAACCTGCCAGAATTTCAACATGCCTATTCTTCACCTCCTCAATTTTTATCTTCTGCTCTCCTGCCAGCCAACTTGCCACAGGCTGGAGATGTTAAGGTATTGAGACTCCCCATCTTGGAGCATCAGTACAGGAGCCTGTCTGAAATCTCAACTTTAATGCTCTCTAAGCCTACATAAGCGAAATTATCCAGAACTTTTCAAAAAGCAGCTGTGAAAAATAAAGTTGATAGTTTCCCAGTGGTAAAGTTATAGAAATTGGAAACATTTGGCAGAAAGAACATTTTGCATTGAAAAACACCTCCAACAGAACATATCTGACTAAATTTATCTGAAATGTAAATATTTTTTTTGCCATTCTGTAAATGAGATCTCACAGACCCTCCAGTTGTGTATTAATCCCAGGGAAAAAAACTCTTTTTCTTCCTCCTGTTCTTGCTACTCTTATGAGCTTCTTGTAGCTTTGCCAGCAACTGTGTTTCTGATTCTGCTAAAATTTTTGCTGCCAGTGGGAGAGAATACGTATGCCCAAGGCTGGGAAGAGCAGAGGAAAAAACATCATAAATTATTTTTGTCCTTACCTACCTATCCACCCCCTAGTCCTTCTCCATAGTGGAAGTAGACTTTTCAATGGGAATATGAAGTCACCTCAGGGAATTCACATTTCCTACATAAACTATGGAACAGAAAAATGGGAAAAATTTCAATTAGGTGAGCATAGCTCAGGCAAACTCCTCACTGGCAAATGGAAAACTAAGGTAGGAAAGATTGGAAGAAAATAATAGGAAAACTAAGTTACCATCAAGAATTCGATGCTGTTGTCTGACAGTATAGTGGACTCAGCAGTGAGGGGTGGAATTTTAATAAACTGGCTGAACTGGAAACAACATAAATAAGTATCTCTTTTTCAGAGAGTTCAGAAAACCGTTGCACCATAGTTTTCACTGTGACTTCTAAAGCTTTTTTGATGAGAAACAAAATAATTATTCAAGTTGTTTCTCTACACAGTTGCTCTCAGCATAGGCACACATCTTCGCTAGTCTCAGCCATGATCTAGCTATTTTCTGTAACTTTTGCAGAAGGAACAAAGGGGCCAGAGCACACCCGAGGATCTGTTCTGGCTATTACTGGCACAGACAGACTCCGGAGAGGAAGAGGATGTCAGTTCTGAGAACAGAAGGAATTTAATGCCTCCAGCTCCTATTTAACCAACTCCTTCCCACAAAACCAACCCAGATAAAATCCAAGGAGTATTTGAAAAACTGTCCAGGTTTGCAAATATCAGCACACACCAGATCTTCCGCAGCTGCTGTGAGCTAAGGTAAAATAAACCAGAAGTGGTAAAATAAGAATGCCTTACCAAGATGCATTAACTTCACATGGTCATGAAACCCTCAGAAAATGCAAGGAAGAAGGATCTTACTGCTGTAGTAGTAGATCCCTAAATAAATAGAAACATACTATTTTCTTATGCAACCTCTCGGTTCCTGTGGCTTCATTTTGCTATTACGGTTTTTGATCATAATGGTGGTGGGTCACAGTCAGATACTTTTTGTTCCAGTGGTTGCCAGAAGAAATACAAAGGATGGAGCTTGGCTGGAGAATGTGTCTAGCCATCCTGGAGGGGGCAAGGCCAGCTTCTGGATACAGCGCACGTAGTCAGATAGCTGTTTGTATTCTCAGCTGTTTCTTGTTTACCTTCCAGTTTCTTTGCATCACAGGCAGCTTAGAATCCTTTGTCACTGTGCGTGCAGCAAGCTGTATCACCGAAGTCTTAAATATTCCCAGGAAGTATATGGATGCATAATGTTGGTCTTTTTCCAAAAGAGAAAACTGATAAGCTCCCCATCTTTGTACCTGTGTATCACTCTCTGGTATGTAACAGCTCCCCGGTAACTGGTGTGGAGAATTAACGCTGAGAATGTTCATAGCACTACTAAGAGTGGTTGGAAGAGTTGTTAAAAATATCATGTCTTATGGTTCCTTGCACCAGATATTCACAGTTGCTTAGCAGAGTTCATTAAATAATTCCTGCTGAAAAAATAATCCATCTTCATTTAGTTGAATCTGTAGCTTTTCTTATGGAGATTCATCCATTTATTTCTGAAAAATGCTTCTTTCATTGTTAAACTAAGGTTTCTTCACTGGTTTTGTACTTTTTCATGGTAAGCTCTTCTCACAAAACCGCAGCTACTCTTTCTTCCTTCTAGTACCAGCTTTTCTCACATTGGTCTCCATTCCTAGACTTTGTCCAGCAAAAGTGCTCTTCAGTTCTAGAAAATTTTCACCTCAACTCTAGGCTTTTATCAGCTACAACCAAAAATTCCTCATGTGGTTTTGCCATGAAGAATGTGGACAGAAAAAAGTGTGGTAGGGGTTTTTTATCCTCACCAGGAGAAGGAGAGAGCACAGACACCCACAGGGTCTGTGGGAATCAAAGGGGAATCAAAGACTACATAACTGTTCTGATGACAGCAGGGCAACCTTTACACAAAGGGAACACGTGTTTCAGGACAAATCTTGACAAAAGACAGATTTTTCTCCTCCTGCATGCAATCTCATGACTCTGAAACATGTCAGAAATGCACTATTCAGAAGCACTGTGAAGCAAATAATATGGACTGCACTGAGGTCCGCCTTCTTGTTTCACATCAGATAACAAGGGTGTTCTTACCAGTTATTGTAAATCGGGAGAATTTGCAGCTAGATTTTACCCAGCAACTTGAATTCATGTCACAGTATTCATGTGCATCCTTATCAACTACCTGGAGAGGGAAATTCTTGGGGGATAAGCTGCAGAACCAGAACTGCATCCTTTTTGATGACTTTCATTTGGAACTGAATTGCTATTTTACATTAATCCTTCTTTTCCTATCTCATTCTCAAATTGAAGTAGCTTAATGTCCTTGCAAATTACTTCCTTAAAATTTTCAGTGGCCATTGCAGGGGAAGACCCCACACAGCAGCACTCTCCACATCCAGCCCGTAATACGCAGACTTATAAAGGAAAGACAAACCTGTGTATGGTGTATGTTTTACATGGTCAGCAATGGGTTATGATGCAGGCAATAATTAGTGAGGTTATACAGTTTCCATAGTGACTGTCTCGGTGAAATTATCTGTTTCTGGAATTCTGTCAGCGACCACCACAGTGGTTAGGATGGAAATGTTCCGTGTCTGACATCAGGGTTGCCCATCAACTTAGCAGTGAGCAACAGAAGAATGAATTTCCCTGGGAATAAGCTTAGCAAAATTAAACCATCTTGTACACAGCAGTAATATACCAAAATGTGCCTTGATTTACATTGTAATCCCATTTTTATTGGTTAGTGTGATTGAGACTATCAAACTGATATACTGACACATGAATGTGTCACGTTAATTTAATTCTACGACCATCTGTAAAAGTATTTGTCACCTTTACATTATGCTGGAAATAAGTAACCTACACATTATTGCAGGATTTCTGGCAATACCAGAGTAACCTATTCTAAGCAAAAGTTTAGATTTCTGAAAAGCAAGCACTGAATCCTTGTCAACAGGATCTGTAAGCCACTGTGCCATTTATGACCTACATTCCAGCAATCCACTTGAATGTCCCTAGTAATATTTTCCAAAGACATTACTTTGTCAAATTTAACCCAGAAGGTAAAATTACAGAAAACAATGTATTTAATATGTCTGTGTGACGTTTTCATTCGGGAATCCATTTCTGCCAGCCCCAGCCTTGTCACAACTTGCAAAGCCAGAATTAGGAATATTAGATTCCATAGTAACTCTCTTGAAGCACAGCACTCTTTCCCAACACATAGAAATAGCATATTTTGGATTTTAAATTCTGGATTTTAATTCTTTCTGATCTTCTTGGCTGCAGAATTTTCTACCAGGGAAGCCAAGAAAATGGATAATGAAGGTGAGCATAAAACACTGAGTTAATTTTCACTTTTGATAAAAACTGTACTTTGATTAATGTCTTTTTTTTTTTTTTTTTAGAATCACAAAGAGGTATGACAACATAAAGGGGTGCCAACTTACTGAGTGTTGGTATTTGTAAAACAATAGGGAAACTGACAATGTAACTGAAGTGCCTTATAGTATCTTTCAGTGTCAAGTTCGCTTACAGACAAATAACCCGAGTTCCCAACAACTCCAGTGCAGTTTCTTTCCACCATTTCCACCTTCAGCCTAAGCTTTTAGATACACCTTTGTTTTGCATTGTGCTGAGACAACCCTTCTCTTTCAACAGCGAAGTACTCACTTCAAATCTTTACAAGGATTTGGAATCACGGGAAGAGCTGTTGTTGCTCCCTTATGTATTACCCCTCTAGGCAGAATAGCTGTATGCCAGGAACAACTCTTAGGCTTTAACTGCTTTTAATTCAGAAACAAGCAGCTTTGCTCAAAAGGCAGGAGATATTTTCTTGCTACACAGGAGAGTTAAGAACAGTAACAATGACCAAATTCTGAAACTATGCCACCTTTTTCAATTAGCAGTACATTTCAGTAGGTGGATACTGTGCAGATACCTCTTTGCTTAAACAAAATCCAGTCTTAATAGACTTTCTGATTCAAGATTTCAATTGTTTTCTCTTGATTACAAAGAAGCTTAATGAAGCAAATAGGGAGTATGTACTTCGAGTAAATGCAAGTGCATTTATTTGTAAAATTGGAACCACCTAATCTCATGTTCACTATTTCCTACATATGCCATTTTGGTTAAAGTGTCCATTCTGTGACACACTTTGTTAACATTTTGACTCAATCCTAACTAATAAAAGACATCTGCATTGAAATAAAGACTGTTAATAAAATTATGTCTATGATAGATTTATATACAGGGATTATGATCTAACGTATAGATACAATTTGAGAAAAGTTGTAAAGGTTATATATTTAATGGGCAATAAATTAAATGTTTGTTATAAATGATGCGCCACTGGAAAACTCTTCAGTGAAGAATATAGAGGAAGGAAGGGGAAAGGAAGTTAAGGAAACCCGTAACTCTCATACTGTATGGCTCTGCAGCAAAAATCTCCGCTCTCATTAGCTCACCTTTGGCTAGTGATCGCTGTCCTGTTGCATCTGGCACAGCTAGACAATGTGTATCTGCACTTAAGTAAGAGGTCTGGGATCCACCATCGCGTTCGGAAAGCCGGACTTCCTGGCTTTCTGCTGCATCTCCGCAGACCACTTCTGGCGGCTCATCAGAATGAATCTGTACGCAGAACGTTAAAGGCTGATCACCCTCTTCTGTGGCAGAGCTGTTAACCAGGTCAAGCCAGGACTGCCTCTCAGAACAAACCACTTTGGATGTCAAGGAAGACGATGATTCTTGGGAGTTGAAAGTGCTTTCAGGAGAAGAGAGAGAACATGATGCTTCACTTGACAGAGTTGAGGTGAATGATGACTTCTGCTGATCCTGCTTTCAAGAAACAGAAGGAGAGGGAGACGAGGGGGAGGAAGAAAAAAGAAAAATTATTCACAAGTTACTCCTGTTTCTAGGTTCTACATGATATATAGATATGCAGCTGAAATGCTAAGTGACCAAAAATTGATCTGATCTGGTTGCTTACTTATCCAAACAAGCCTGGGGTATGGCAATCTACAGAGCAGTAACTTCAGAAACCAAGCCACAGGGAAGCCAAAAGCAAAAGAGATACAAACCTGTCAATGCCTAGAAACAAAGACCAAGGAAAACTACTGTGTTGAATGTAGCTTTCCATGCCTGGTCTCACATTCACCTTCTTTTTTTAATTTGTCTTCGCTTTATTGGTCTAATCAAGAGTTTGGAAGAAAAACCCCAAATTAGCCATTGAACAAGTAGTTGTCTTGAAGCACTCAATAGTCACACCATTGCAATAACCAGAGGTAGACAGAAGGGGTCCCAAGCACTGAAGTACAGTAAAGAAGATTTTTTCCTAGTCCATTCAAGGCATAATCATTCACCAGGGCAAGAAGGCTTAGTAGAAACTATCAGAAATTGTGATGAGATCATCATGATATGAAAGCCAGATTTCTGGCTACTGTAGAAATTTACTCCTTCTGCAAATCATCTCCTACTGGCCAATGCCAGTTTCAGAATACCAGACTTGAGGGACCACAATTCTGGCAAGCTTCTGTTCTCAATATTTATGTAAAATAGATCTGTGTAAGGATTAAAACAGACGATAACTAGACTGAAAATATTGAAAATTACCGAGAAGGTGTTGCTAGGGAAACCTGGAAAAGCTGCAAACACAGTCAAGGGACTAGCCTGGAATACCTATTTATAATCCAGTAAACCAGAAATAAGTTTTATTCAAATAAGCCATACCAAGAGTAACAATTTCTTTGTTATGATTTGTAAACTCCTGCAATTCAGTGTCATATACTGTAATGTATACCATGTCCTTCTTATATTAAAAACAGCATCTTCCTGTGCTTCTAATACAACTGTATCATGTAACTAGTAGTCAATTCAGAAGATGAGGAGGACCTATATCAGACTGCGGGTACTTTTTGTTTCTTCACTTCACTTTCAGCTTCTTCACTTTTGTAAATTTTCAAAGCCATTCGTAGAATCATAGAATTGTCAAGGTTGGGAAGAGAGCTTCAAGATCTCCCAGTCCAGCCATCCACCCAGCACTTGCACTGCAACCCCTAAATCCCTAAACCACATCATCCAGCACCAGATACAGACACGTCTTGAACNGACCCCTCTGAGCCTCCTCTTCTTAAAACTGAACAAACCCAGCTCTCTCAGCCATTCCTCATAAGACGTTCTCTAGTCCTTTCACAATTCTTCTAGGACTGTTCCAAACATCGCAGTACCGAGACATTTACATTCCTCTATGAGAAGTACGACGCTGTGTTTCAGGTGTGGTTTTGTTTCTAAAATAGAAACCTTCATAAATGCATCCTCAAGCAAAGGACAAGGAGATGCTGTAGTAAACTACGAGTGCTAAAAACGCCCTTGGGAACACAGGGGATATGAAGCATTTCATTTAAGAACTCCTGTCACAAAGAAAAATTGTTGAAGAATTTGTAAAGTTAAGCAGAATAACCGAACAGTAAAAGCTCTTGCCCACACGGTGTAGATGGTCTAATTTCAATTGTTCAAAGCTGGGAAAGGGAGATATTAGATCTCACCCCTATTCTTCTGGTATTTGTCCATGCAAAAAAAAAAAAAACATTATTGAAATGAAGACTTGAAGATTGTACCTCACTGAGTGGAATATATTTTTGTTTTCATTTTCATTGTGTGCTAATTAAAAAATATGGGTGAGAGTAAATGTGACTCTCACCAGAAGGTGTTTCTTTTTCTCTGTATATGTGTTTTGTTTTTACTTTGGCCTGATAAATGTTTACCTAATTTATTTGAGTGACTCCTTTGGGAGTTTTGCAATCATCCATGTGATAATAAATTTCCATTTGGGCGTATTTTAAAAAGCAGACCATAAGAATTTCACTGGAGATTAATGAGTCTCTAGATATTTTTTTGAGAAAAATTATGACCATGAAACTCTTCAACTGCTTTTTTGGCCACTGCTGCAATCTATCGTCTCAACACATCTGCTGATTTTTGAACTGTAAATCCATTCACACTTGGGCAAATCAATACAAGTGGTCAGTTTAACATTTGTCCTACAGTTGTTGTAATTTACTTGTTCCTCACTTGTTTTTTTCTTCCACAGTACCCAAACCCAGGCATACACATGGAAGGCTCATGATCACTACTTGTTTCTTCTGCAAATTTCAAAAAGGTTTGAGTCAGTAGAGAATAGAGGAGCAAGTATAAACTTTTTGCTAGAAGTACAGCAAAGTCTTTGCTGCTCTAAAATGTAACAGAGCCTGCACCTGGATGTCTATTGGTTTCCAGGCTAATAGTTTTTGTTTTGGAGTTGATGTCAAGAAGTTTGGAGGCCTTTCTGCTTAAAATAATAAAAAGAAATTTACTCCAGTTAATGCCCGTGACATTCTTGACACTGAGCTGTCAGGATGAGTGTCACTTCCAGTAGCAATTTGAGAAATTTGAAGTAGGCCAAGTGCTGTACCCACAGAATATGATCCCAAATCCACCACATTTTTGAGACTTTACAGCTTGGTGCAAGAACTCTGCAACAACTAAACAGGCAGTGAGCAGTGTTTAAGCAGCATTCCCTGAGACAACCACAGGCTTCAATCCTAGAACTGAGTTTTCAGTAGAAGCTGCACTTTCCCAGTCCTTTCCCAGTGTTTTTCTTGTTTCAGCACTTGTCCGGAAGTGAAAGGGGTATTAAACACAGTATTTAAAAGAAGACTCTGACTTGCAGCCAAACAGAGCTTTTCCTATTCACTATGTAAACAAGCTAAGCACAGGGTAGATCCACAGCAAATGGAGCTTATTCCAGTGGCCAGTTCTGGGGTAAAAAGATGACATCTGCTCAGGAGACACTAACCTTTGTACACAAGGGATGGGGTTTTAAGGGGTAAGGAGAAGGGAAATCTCCTTACCCCTGACAAAAGTAAAGGCTGAAGGGAAGACAGCCTTTAAGGGAAAGCTTGATAAAGCCGGATCCGTCAGCATCTGTGCCACTGCCTGACTTCCAGGTCTTCCCTGCCAAAACATGGAGGCCAGCACTCAAGAGGAGCATATGGGAAGGAGACAACCGGAGATCACCTCTGCAGTGACAGACCAACAAGCAGCAGGAAACCGAAAAACCAGAAAACTGAAAAACAGCACCTGTTTAAAACACATCATCTGGAAAAATGCAGGCTTTCACCCAGAGGCGAGCAGATGGAAAAGACATCTACAGCCTCCTAAAGGCAAGCCACTGAGGTATAAAATTCAAGACGCTTGAACTTATACCTGTGGATTGACCCACAGCCCAGGATAACTGCAGAGAGACATATTGCCAAAGTTCTCCTTTTCTCTGATATTTATAGCCACTCAGTCACATTTAACTTCCAGATAATACAGGCAATAAAGGATCATCTTCTACAGCAGTGAACGCCTCACACCCGAGTGCCAGGCGGATTGTTCTACGTTACACATTTCAGTAGAGGAAGTGAAGACTGACTTATCTGGCTGAAAATGAGGGGGGCAAGTGGGTGGCAGTGCAACATGCACTCCCAGTTTTATGTGAGCTAATTAGAGATTGCCAGACAGGTAACCCTGTGCGTGACATCTCCTTTTATTAACGCCTGTGATTGCACAAGCTTCTCTAGCTCATCTGTATATTACAGATTTGCTCCTGCTTTGCTGCTCCTGTGCCCACCCCAGCTACTGGATGTCATTTCAGGGTGCCACAGAGGAACTTGCAGCACAACAGTGAGACAGCAGACACTTCCCTTCCATGAGATGCAATGAGAATATTTAGTACTAAGTGTACTTCTGCACACCTCTCAAAGTTAACTTTCAGCTAGTGAAGGGAAAGTCTTGAACTCAGGATTCCCTATTTCAGCTGTATTACCTGCCCAAAGCAGATCACTCGTTTCTAAACACAGAATTAAGTAAATTTGACTTTCCATTTCAATGGAAAAACTTTTACAAATTAAAAGTGTGGTGACAAAAGACTCTCACAAGGCTGTTCTATAGTTTCCAAAGCATGATATAAACAATCCGTTTACTCCAAAATTGCAGCCAAAGCCCCAGTGCCTGTTGCTAGCTCCAGGAAAACTTACTGGTTACAGAGGTTAAGAGATTGCCTCTGCTATTTGCAGCAGCTCTCCCTGACTTCTACTACAAATGAAACTTTCCTTTTAAGTCTACAAAAAGAAGAAAAAACCCCACTCCAAACCTACTAGCGAAGCTACCTGTCATAGCAAATTAACAACTTTCATGTCTTTACTTAAAAAAAAGGAAAAATTAAAAAAAATTAAAGAAAATTTTAAAAATCCATTTAAAGCACATGCAAGAGCAATGAGATCAGTGGGAAAAATAATGATATAGAAACAAGATTAATAGGGCAAGAATCAGATAATAATTAAGCAAGTCAATTTGATTAGACTCATGAGGGTGCATAGTGCTTATTCTAATTTATGAAATGAAGTGAGACAAGAAGGAATATTCTGGGACAATATGCTACATAGATTTTGGAAGAACGCCTATTTTCTTTTTTCATAGTCTATTTTTCAGAGGTAGAGGAAAAAAACCAGATTTTATCACTGTGTGAAGAGGCCTCTTTCCCTTCATTTCTCTTTACCGCCACAAAAGCAGCTTCAAATTCAGCAGTCTTAAAAACATTGCACTCAAATAAATAAATACAAAACTGTAGGATGAAGCTACCAGGGTCACAAAAAGAGAGAGGTTTCATGATGGATTAAAGAAAAAAGAGAGAGTAGTATGAAAAAATTAGCTTATAGCAGTGTATTAAAGAAAAGACACGGTTTGTGTATGAGGTAGAATGACACCTTCCTTTCTTGCAAGATAAATAGGAAGGAGCTGATCTTTTAGAGTACAAAGCTCCCAGTGGTGCAGAATGTGATAACTGCGTGCTCTGCCACAGGATGGGCCGTCAGTGCACGGACATTTCACAGGAACACAGGGTGAACATTTCCAGACACGGTTTTAGGTTGCTCCTAAAGGTCCACCACCTCAAGAGAGTTATGTTTCAACCTGCTTGCAACAAGAAACAAGGTGACTACTGGAAGACTTACCGAAGGAGGAGGTGGTGTCTGGACTGTGTAGGGTGGAGGTGGTGTGTCTGTTATTTCTGGATCATCATGTTCGCTTTCACTGTAGCATTCTGAGGTAGACATGGAAAATGAGCAAAAATAAAGAGTTAGACCAACCAAGACTTATTCTTTGCAGTGCTGTGACAACCAAAGGCCACCAAATAGGGTGTTCTGGACTTAGGACCACATTTTAACAAGTCAGTGTCTCCTAACCCACTTGTGGTAATGCTACACTACTTAATGGCTTTTTTTTTTAAGTAAAAAAAAAACTGTTAATTTTCTGTGACAGGAAATACTGGGCGCACTGCTCTAGGTAGCTTCACTAGTACATTTGGGGTGGGTTTTTTCCTCTCTCTTTGCAGCCTTTAAAAGAAAAGTTTCATTTGCAATAGAAGTTAGGAAGAGCCATTGTGAGTAGCAGAGGCAATTCCTCAATCTCTGTAACTAGTAAGTTTTCCTGGAGCTAGCAACAGGCACTGGGGCTTTGGCTGCAATTTTGGAGTAAACAGATCATTCTTATCATGCTTTGGAAACTATAGAGAAGCATTGTGAGAGTCTTTTGTCACACATGGTAACTCACATTGACACACCATATGGCACAGCAGTACATATGAAGAGGTAGGACCAAAAGCAAACACAGTAGGACTACCCTAGTAGTCTCTTTTACCTTTTCTTTCTTTTTTTAACAAAAACAAACTGATAGAGCTTCAATATGTCTTCACATGTGGCAGAGGCAGACATGCTATTATTTCTTTCAACTATCTGTGCAGCTGGTAAAAACATTTTCTAAAAATTTGTTTAAAGGTGGATTACATGAAGTGATAATCATTGATAAAATTAAGCACAGAAAAAGGGAGGCAGAATGTTGCTGGTTCTTATGCCCAGGACCTGACAACAGTAAACATTGGACGAGATCACAGAATCATAGAATAGTTTGGTTTGGGTTGGACCTTAAAAGGTCACATAGTCCAACTTCTCTGCAATGAGCAGGGACACCTTCAACTACACCAAGATGCTTAGAGCAGCTTTCCAGGGGTGGAGCTTCTGCCACCTCTCTGGGCCACCTGTTTCAGTGTTTTTCCAACCTCACTGTAAAAAATTAAAGTCTAAAAATCTGATTTAAACTGGCCCTTTATCAGTGTAAAACCATTACCCTTTGTCCTGTATGCTCTGCTAAGAAATCTGCCCCTCATCTTTCTTACAGGCCCTCTTTATGCAATGAAAGGCCACAAAGGTCACTTTTGCTAAATCTCCCACCACAGATGCAACCTCTATAGGAGCAAGTGCTTGCATCCTGCCCTGCACCACGTGTGCAGGGTGACAGCACTCACCCCACCCCACTGAGCTGGGGATGCGAGAGTTTGCAAAGACAAAGTTGGAGCAAAGTAAGGACAACTTAAGTGAGTGTCAAGGGTCACAGAACAGGGGCTGCCCCTGTGGTCTCCATGGGATCCAGCACTGCCCTTTGCTGGCCACAGGCACTCAGCAGGTTGTGCTGTCCAAGAACTTCTGTCCAGCTCTGCCCCAGAGAGCAAATGTTGCTTAAGTTCAGGGAGTACTTCATCAGAGCTGGACTTCAGGGGCCCACACCTCTAGAAAGCAGTGTGTTAGCACCATCTCTGGACAGTTATCCGAGATTATTTCACCTAAAATTAACTCATTTAATACCCACACATTTTATTTTTGTGCATGTCATTGGGGGGGGTGGCTAATAAGCAGAGAATGAGGGGAATAAAGTTGTAAGAGAGAAGAATTTTGTACATGAGAGAGAATTTTCTGACATGCTAACAAAGAGAAATTTAAAGAGGTTCATTACTTTTTCTCCCTGTACTCTTTGCAGAACCACAGGGGTTTTGAGTAGCATAGATGCTCTTCTGTTTACTGGAAATATATGCTGGCACATCTAAGCATAAAGAACTGAAACTGGCTGCAATAAGGCCTATATTGAATTCTAAGACTCTATTAATGCCTTTTGGAGTAACTCTTAGTAAAAAGCTTATTATTTCTAAAACTCCCCTTTCAGGCACACAGAAGAACTGAAAAAGAATCAACAGCTGTTTCTGATACTCTGGATACGTAAATGGCAGTGGGAGGATGTTAATATGCACAGAAAGTACATGAATACACAAGAAATGCAACAACAAGAGCCAGGACTTCTGAAGAATTATGGTGTGTGATACATAGAGGAAGAACTGGTCAGCAGGAACAGAAGTGACTGTGGGCGGTGACGGTGTTTTTATGAAACATAGCAACGTTTCTGTAAGGGCATGTCCACCCAGGCACCAGTGGGTGCTGCACCCACACTGAAGGCAGCTGATGGATCATCTGTGACAAAACATGTATGAAAAGACAAGGAGGCATCTGACACCAGACTCAAAAGGCCTTTTTCTGAAGGGGAGATGGCCCATCAGCTTTAAAAGCTGAATAAATTTTGGCTATGTTATATTATTGCAAGGCTATTAGATAACCTGCTGCAGAGATTATTGAGTGGATTATTTTGTATCTTTTGGTCATATTTTTTTTAATTAAGATTGGTGGAATTACTCATTTTGTGTTGCTTCATAATTTTTGATTCAGCCGATACAACCAGTATCACATTTTTGAGGCTTAAAAAATTGGTTTAATGTATAAAATTTTGCCCATTCTCACTTTCATCCAACTCTTCCCTTCATGAAAAGATGGACAGTGTATTTGCACACTTCCTCTCTGAGTATAAGTATCTTGCAGTTCTTGCTACACAACCTAATATGCAATATAGCCCTTTATCCTAAAGTGTTCTGGTAAAGTTGGCTTCAAAGAGGACACAGGCAGGAGGAATTAGATGGTATGGGAATTAAAAGTTTCCTGACAAGAAACAACTGTGAACTGAAAACAAAGAAACTGATGAGACTTGCTGAATCTCCATGAATCAGTAGTATCTGTGTTTACCAACCCCAAAGCTGCTTTTAATGGTAGAGCATAAATGGAGCCAAATCAAATCAATCAATAATGGAATTACATGTCCCAAGCCTAGACATAAACCACAATCTTGAATTTTGTGATAAAGCAGAAGGGATGCAGAGAGGAACATTTCATTGCTTAGACAAAACAGGTTGCATCACCTAAGTGTTCATATTACTGCAAATACCAGTTTCTTCTTCATAATGACAGCTCCTTCACAAGCTCAGCAGTTCTAAAAAGGGCAGTGGGTACAAATACTCTGAAAATGGAGACTTAAAAGCTCTGATGATGACACACACTACTCATAGAGCTGAAAGCCCAGATGATGACACATATTCCTCAGGTTAGAGTCCATTCCAGGTTTGGTAACGTAATACTACCCAGAGCACTTCTCATTCTAAACCAGCTCCTCTGCTCGGACTTGTGATTTGAGAGCAGGTATCAGCCCACCAAAGAGTTATATTCGATCAGTGTGCAAATTAATACAATAAATAAATTGCTTGGGAACTTTTCAAGTTTCTCATTCCATAATGAACTCTCGGGCTTGGCTCTGAAACAAATTGTCGTCTCCAGAATAGCAGTACCACCCCCTTATCCCCCAACACTGCGGTTGTTGAACCCCCCAGGACTGGAGGACACAGTAGGGGTGGGTCTGCAGAACACAAGGTTCCCAGGCCTGCGAGCTGCTGTGCTGCAGCACAACTCCTGTAATATAACTCACCAGCTCAAAACTCAGAGCAGCACAGCTGCTCCTCTTCACACTTGGTAGGCTCAGCAAGCCAGCAAACTGCCAGAACGCAGTTACACACCTCTGACAAGATCACCGAGTGTCTCTCACTCATACTGTTTCTCACCATTTTTTCTTTTCCTGTGATTACTCTGTGCCGTGACAATGCGGTTTCTCTGAGCTCAGACATTAGACAGACCCAAGACGATAGTTTAAAAGAAAGAAAATAGTTGACAAAAATTTCGCCAAACAAAAACTGTGAAGAACACAATGTAGTTACACACTGAAACCAGTTAGAAGCATACCTTCTTCGTTCTTCCCGTTTGGTGCCTGAGGGTCTACAGCCATCCCCAGCTTACTTAGCCACCTGTGTTTGAAACAGAGGGAACACAGAGTCAGGGACACTCTCATAGTCTTCAGACAGAGTTTTGCTCCTTTCAGTTGTGCTCTATATCACCACATCTGTTTTCACTACCCTGAAGACTAAATGTCAAAGTTTCTATTTCTTAGATCATCTTCTAGAAAGGCACCAGTCACCTCTATGTTAATATTCCCTGTAGTGAACAGGATTAGTTGCCTGGGACACCTTCTTTCCCTGCTACTGGAAAAAGGTACTACAGGTGACCCAGGAGTCACATTTGTGGAAGCTAAAGAAAAATCTTTGTGCTATAACACCACGTCAGTGATTTAGTCCAGCTGTTGAAGTGTCATCTTTCACCTGAGATGAAGAAAAAGGCATGGGAGCCGTAGAAGACTATGTCAGTTGCCCTGGCCAAAACTATTGCAGCACAGCCTGTGCCACTTGAAACCAAATTTTTGATCATAATATACCACACTCTTCAATTTGCTATGTACTTTTGGTTTTAGTAAGTCTCATTTCCTCTGTTGTTTTAAGCTATTAACAGGGGTTCTTTTCACTTATCTTTCTAGGTGACTGCATTTTACCAGTGCTAGAAACATTCTCTAGTTACGCTTTTTTTATGTTATGTTTGCCTGTAGGTCATTCAGATCTATCCAGATTTTAAGTAAATAACAACTGAAAAAGCTCAAGCTTTAAAGATTAAAACTCAAGTCATAAAGAAAGAAAGTATGAAAGGCAGGAATTCATTACTGAAAAAAACCCTATTCTGTTTGATTTTGGTTCTACTAAAGCAATGGGAAATTTCCTAGTAAGATCAGCATCAAAATAATTGCACTTTTAGACTGCGGTATGAATAGAGCCACAAACAATTCAGAAAAACAATTCAGAAAAACAAAGTGTCATTTCTGTAAGAGTAGTCCACTGACTCTTTTCTGACAGCTAATTCTAACAGAATGATTTTTTAAATGAAAACCAACCTTCACAAGGAAAAGATTTGCTAAAAAATTTTGGGACTTCATTAATGACACGGGCAGACAAGTCACTAATAACTACGTACAACTGGCCAGCTAAATGCATGCAGCTAGTCAGCATTCCTTTACTTTTCATGTGTGCATGACGATAGCAAATACATGATAAATTAGTTAAACAACTGACTGTGTTAATAAATCCACTTTTCATTTAATAGAGATATATGTGCAGGTATATGCATCTATAGATATATGCATGAAGAGTTACAAAAGGTCATGATCCATCAACCATTTATGCACACCAGAAACTCAACACACACAAATGCTCCAGTGAGTTCCAGTGAGTGGAACCGTTCACACGTGTATTTGCAGGACTGGAGCCAAGAGAACAGATGTCTTTTAGTCTGTTTTGACATATGCGTGAGTATGCGTGTACTTTATGTATTAAATGTATGTATTTTATACTTTGCCAAGGACAACATCATCAGCTGCAACAGTGAGGACTTAGTACAGCACAGTGCAGGCTGCTCTAACACTAGGCTACCTAGCTTTAAGCCAAAATGAAATTTACTCAAGAAGTGGAATTCAAACAAAATCATTCCAGGGGTGTAAGAGCTAAGACACCTGCACAGATTTCAATCACTCACTCACAGGAGCCTAAACATTTCTCGCATGAGAATTTCCAGCTGGGCTCCAAACTGGCTGTTAGCAGTCCCTAACATCCTCCGTTAGCTCTAATTTTCCTTCTCCATACGTCCTTCCATCTTTTCTTTCTCACTCAGGGTTACCCTCTCTACGGAAATATTCCTGTCCAGCAGTCCCTCATTCTCAGTAATCCTCATCCTATCTGCCTCAGAAACCTGTCACTCCATTCAGGAGCTCTGGTAGGAAATGCAGGCACACAGAAATGGATGGCTCTCTCCCCACCAGAATGCTCCGTGCTGCTCCAGCTTGCAAAGGGCAACAGATTCTTCTAATCTATATTTACTTGTAGGCATACGTAGAGTACAGGTTTATTAATAAATAGGTATGTACATACACTACTGTAGTATTGTACATTTCTATATCTATAGACCTTTCAGAAGGTCATACACATTCTCTCAACCTCTCTCTTTTTCTACTGTGGTAGATATGTATGAGGTCTCTCATTTATGGAGGGAATGAGTAGTCAATGTCCTGTGAAAAATCTCACAAAGATCACCAGTAGAGCCATGATTAAAATCCTGACCTGACTGTCATAGGAGCTCTCCTCCCATTTAAATTGTGCTGCTTTGTGTTGAGTATTTGGCCATTTAATGCAGTAGCATAGAGAACAGACTGCAATCTGAAGTCAGAAAGGCAAAGATATGAGATATATCTAAAACAGCCAAAATTGGATCAGCAGAAAATAGTATCTTTTTGATAGCTCAGTAGTTTCTAAAATGGCAGCATTTGTATCCATTTTTATTTCTTCCATTGAAAATTATCAGGTTGTTGTTCTTCTGGACATTTGTGGAAAGAAAATTTCTGACCTGTCATGAGAATCATTCAATCACAGTGTAGTTTGGTGCTGAAGTTAATGCTTATTTGCATTAAAGAAACAGCCCTTTTTATCCCTCTAGCCCTCCTCGTTAGCTGACATGATACTTTGAAATCAGAAACTCTTATATTCTAGTCCTAGATCATTTCTGGGACAAAAACTATTCTAAGCTTTTCCTTCTCTTTCCTTTCTCCCCTCACTTCTTCCAAGGTGATGTACTTGCTCCCAAATCTCAGCCTGCCTCTAACAGAAAGGGATTTATACTAGCAAATGTTGGGAACATTAGTATCAAAATTGGGCTAATTATGCGATTCTGATTTCAATTATAATTAGTGAACAAAGAGCAGTAGTTTTCTTCCATCTAGTGACCAGAAAAATTAGACTCAGTAATTCCCCAAATAGCTTTGTCAACTGCTTGACAGTGAAAGAATGAACTTTCAAAGAGTGTTCTCATGCATGAGCCAGGATGAAACATGACCAATCGCTCTTACTTACGTGTTCATTTCCAGAACATTTTCTGCCGCAAAATAAAATGTCTTGATCTGTGGGTGGCTGATCTTAATAGCACTTTAGGGAACGAAAAATAGAAGAGATATGAAGAAAAGTAGTTTCCATAAGAAAGAAAAAATAATAGCTGAATGAATTATTTAAAATATTTATTTGCTCCACTGTATTAATCCAGATTAGCTTGTCCATCAATATAGCTCTTTCTTTAAAACTCTAGTCTATTTTTAGCTCATTTCCTAGGCCACACAGTATTCAGAGAGTATAAACTACAGGAACCAAAAAAGGAAGGAATAAAGAACAAAACAAAGGCTTCTGTTATTTCATTACATAATCCTGTTGCTTTCCCACTACTAAAAAACTATGTGCGGTTTTGCTTCCTCCAGCTCTGAAATGTAAAGCAAACCTGAAAAAGGTTTGAAGAAAGTACCAGTAGTGACCCAAGACAGGGAACATGTTCCATGAGTGGGCAATCAGGCTAAGACCCCACAGCATGGAAAACTGATGGCTGAAGGAAGGGACATGATACAGTAAAATCCCAAGCAGCACACAGTGGGTGAACAGTGACTGACTCTTCTGACTTCTCCATAAGAAGAATGAAGGCTTTCTCTTGAAGGACACAACTAAAACCATGCTGAGTTTTATGACTTTGAACAGCAGCAACACCCCTCCAAACCTTTGAAATGGGCTCCGGAGCAGCTGGAACTCAGTGCTGCATATGGACTTTGGAGAGAATATTTTTAAATGTGCACCCCGCTAAAGAAAGCATTTATTCCCTGCACAACCAAAGGCTTCAAGTACAGCCCAAGCTCAGTTGCACGACAGCAGCTTAAAGAATAGTCCAGCCTTGGAAAGAAGCAGCATTACTCGCACCACTGCTGACCTCCTCAGCTAAGAGGGGAGATCTGAGAACTTCAGCTTACTCATAATCAGTGAATGAAAAAAAGGAGGAAAAAAAAGAAAACATTTGGCATACTGGTCTGGTTTTTTTGTTTGTGGTTTTAGCAAAGCACATCTGGCAGAGATTTTTCAAAAATATTTTTGCAATATGGTTTTCTTTCAGTAGCTCAATTAATATCTCATTTTTTATACAACACAAAAGAACTCCCCACAGTTTCACTGTCAAAGACTACTGAGATTCATTCCTTGCAACATTGTAAAAATTCATGCAAAAGTGGGAACAAGAGATAAACTTACTGCTTTTTTTTGCATTCAATTGCTCGATCCACACTGAAGTCCGGAAGTCTTATAAATCCTTCTGCTTTTTCAGCCTTCCATAAAAGAAAAAAAAATAAATATCACCACATCAACCAACTGGTAAGCTAGTAGACTCCAATGCTGAATAATATTTAACATGTAAGTGCTTGTTTTTGACAGCTTTTTATACTGTGAAAATATATGCTCATCACCATGGGGACAGATTAACGCCTGATGAAATATTTCCATACCAGCTATATTTGTGCAAATCCTGGGTGCTGGAGAGCCATCACTTCTGTTGGTGCAAGTGGCAGAGTGTGAGCATAGATTTTGTTGACTAATAAAGATGAACAAGGGTTCATCTGTTCAGGTCTGGATGGTGCCTACAATCTCAAAGGTGCATTTGTACCATGACACCATGTGTATGCATCTTACACAAACGTGTAACAGCAGCACATATAATGACCTATGGATAGCTGAAAAATACAATTCAGAAGTGCCCCAAGAAGATTCTAAGTAGAAATGGATGAGGGTGTCCCCTGTGTAATTGCAGCATGGACCATTTTGCAAGGTCACCTGTACATGAGCAAGGCAGGGGGATTGCAGGATGCTCCCATCCCATGCGGTGCGAGGGGATCATCCCACGCAGCTGAGCTTTGTTGTTAAACACTGCAAACCTGCCTCAGATGGCTTTGGTCACCCAGCTACCACTCCCCCCAGAAATTTGCAGGCATGGTACAGGTGGTAGCAAAATCCAGGCAGACATTTACTGTACCCTGTTTATATCCAGTCAGCCCTTTCTGCATGTGAAGGTTTACTGAGCACTGACGTCTCTGCTCTCAGTCAGCAGGACTCTGAGTCAGAGCGTTGCTCCAGTGAAGCTGAAGTGACAAGCCTCAAATCCGTGTTTGTGCTGCCTGAAACTGAAACATCTGAAGCAGAAACATCTTCCTTTACTACATCTATCTACATACACTTGGTCATCTGCGATAAAATTAGGAATCCTCCTAAGATGAGCAGTGTATAATGTAGACACAAGTCTGTAGGACATAATGTCAGGAAAAAAACTTACTTTCCAAAACACAGAATGCTCATGCCTGAATTACATTTTTGCTGCTCCCAGCCATTACTCGTAGACACATTAAAATTCTGAAAATGTACACTGAGTTAAAGCAGGTAAAATATACACAGCAATTACAAAGGCAGAGGATAAATGAAGATGACTGACAGTATCTAAAGTCTCATTATGCATGAATATGATGAGACTATAAAAAGATATTCATCAAGACAAGTCTTTGAGCTTTAATGCTTGGAAGTATGAATCTCCAAGAAATGAAATATGGATACAGAATGGATATTTCAGTGGGTGGCTTCCCCTCACATCTGCATATCTGTTCTTTGGTACACAATAAATCATGGCCTAACCATCATTCCTGCCATTTACATGTATTAAACATTCATATGAGAAGTTTGTATTTTGCATTGTCACCAGCAAAGGGTTTTGCTGCTCCAGGACACACACGTACACACAGCATAAGTGGAAGGGATTTTTCTTGTTTTCTTTCAGTACAGGAGAAAAAATTATTTTTTTACATCCAGGCTGAAAAACTTTCATTTTGTAATATTTGTATGAAAAAGTGTTTATTTGCTACCGTGGGCTTTCAACACTCTCTGATTGTATTTGTATCTGTAAAACTTGTTTAGAGACTAGCTTGGGGAGCATTTGTTTCCATTCCACAGGCTGGAATTTCATGAGACTAAACTCACTGAGATAAAATAACAACCAACTAAAGCTAGTATTACCATCCCAGATCCACAGTATACTAAGTATATAGGGATGAGCAAATGAGTACAGATGAGTAAGGAAGGAACTCTATTCTTGGGCTGCACCGTACTAAAGATAGACATCGTATTATCCTGCATTTCTCTACCAAAAAGATGGTCACTTACTGTACTGGGAACACCAAAATTCCTGTTTGGTTCCCAAGACCAGTCTGAGAATACCAGAGACCAATCTCAGAAAAGCTTTCCACAAGGTACAACAATCACTATTGCACACATTGCTGGATGAGAAACCTGCCCCAAATGAGAAATGCATACAATGACAGCTGTTTCTCTGCAATATGAATCAACAATCCCACTTCAAGAAAAAGTTATCCACATATATGAATATACCCAGGTATCCATGCAGCAATAAATCCATGGCCTGAGCTGGGTAAACCATCAGGTGGGTGAGTGGGTGACTCGGGTCTGGGACACGTTTGGCCTTTCTTACATGTTTCAAAGGCAATCATAACTCAGCCAGTTCTATCTATCAGTGCAGTAACCATTGGTCTAGACTGCATCCTATAAACAGTTTAGAGTGCTGCACAAGCACTCATGAGGGGATTAAGTCCATAAAATGCCATTAGATAAGTCACTGTCTCAATTGTCAATGTATAGAAGTATTTGAGTGTTTGGATTTTTTATTGGGCTAGTGAATTACCAGGACCCCATAAGCCAGTGTGGAGACACTCACCTGGAATGCTCCCACCCACAAAGAAATGGAACTTGGGCTTGAACCACTGACTTAATCCATTAGTAAATTAGATAGACTCCTCTACCTAAATTAGGGGAGCGCCCTCTAAATTACGAATGAAAATAGGTCTGTAGGCTTTGATTTCAGTACTTTAATTTTAACAGTTGTACAACAGAGAAACCCCCAACTTCTTGTGCAGTATTTGGCATGTTCTAGTTGGTAAAAGATTATGTTCTCACATACACATTCTCTCTCAATGCATTCAGATTTTATACTAATTTTGTCTGTGATTTTGTATTTGTTAATTTAAGGAAAAATTTATATTACATTTTATGTTTGAGTGAAAGAAAGGAAGATAATGGTGTGAATTTTTTTAATGCACTATTTCTACACAACTCAAATGTGCCATCTATATAACAGAAAAGAGCGGTTTGATGGGTATGTAGCTTCATAATTATCAGGAAAAAACGGAAAAAAGGAAAAGAAGTCACAACATTAAAACCTTATGGGTGTTATTACAGTCAGCAAACAGAATTCCAAGTAAAGCCTAGGAACAGAACATGTGAAAATCATCTTCTCAGTCATTCTTGGGATAAAAATGACATTTTAAAACATTTAAAGCGTACAGAAATCCTAAGTGCTTTCTTTCTTCCAAAACGTTATCTTTAACATGACTTTAGCACGCTATTATTTAACTCACACATTTCACTCAAGCTTCCTTCAAATTTTGATGCAAAGCTGTAAAAGAGCCCTAAAAACTCAAATGAAAAGAACCTTGACCTGTTTTCTACTTAAGCAGAATGTTAAAAAGAATAAGCTGTTATCTCTTGTGGGTTTTATGCAGGTTAGCCTAACATAAATCTGTGCTTTTGCTATTCCAAATTGTAGAAAAATAATTTCATTAATAACCAGTCTCTGCAAATGCTTGGGGTAAAAAAAGAAATAGCCGTTTTCTCACAGAAAAAGCTTTGCACTAAAAAAAAAAAAATTATTTATGAAATACAATGCATGAATCCAACGAAAGAGGCTAATGTCCTTTTGAGCTTGCCTCAATACATTATCTAAATGTTGTGGCTTTAGGAGATTTAGTAAGTCATTAAAAGTGAGTGTAATGTTGCAGCAAGATTTTTTAAAATAGTGCTATAAAATGAAATGTCTGATTATTGTGGTACAGCTCCAATCTGCAAATCAGGGTTGTCCTCATGGCTTCATCAGTGTTTCAGCACTGGCCTCAGGAGACTCTATGGGTGCTGGAAAAGCAGTTCAGACTTTTTTGTCTTTTTTTCTCTCTGCCAAGTACACCAATGAGGCATCCTATAAAACTGTGAATAATTTGTGTAAGATATTGGGCCAGAGGTCCCCAAGCCTCTCCGCACAATCAGCCCACATCGATGACTTTTTCTCATCCACGTAAGCAGCTATTACAACTCAAAGGTAAAAGATTTTTCATTTAAAAGACTGTAATTATACAGCTTCCAGCAAAGCTGTTGGAGTTAGGACCAATTTGAATGCAGTGAATGGGGGAAAAAAAAGTACAAAGAATAAATAGTGACAGTAGATCACAGCCTGCAACTCTTTAATTTTATATTTATGTTTCTTTTCAGCTGAATCCCCATGACAACCATCGTTAACACCTTCTGCAAAAATCTATTTCAACTCTATTTGGAAAACCACTCAAGCTACCCTAAAGACCTACCAGACAGAGGCATTTGTCCCATTCCAGCCAACACCATCCAACACAGTCAAAACAAGCACAAAGAGCCAGGAGCTGGGATTACATGTGACAATCCTCCCCCACCACCCCTCTTCCTATGTAGGAGTACTAACTCCCTCTGGGGTTTCAGTATGAGAATTGAAACTGCTAAAGGGCCAGGCAGGATCACAAACTGTACTATTTAAACACTTGTCTTCAAGGCAGCTGCCTACAGAGAGCAGTACTGAAAAAAAAAGGAACCAAACACTAATGAAGAGCCATTGTCCAAGGAGTCTGGTGTTCTTGAATGCACCCAGAAAGACTGACTGCTCAGATACATTTTCTGACATTTCCTGTGTTTTCGTTGCAAAAACAACCCTTCTGTGCTTCCTCCTAGTCCAAACAGCTTCCCCTCCCCAGACTGGGAGTGCTTCCATGCTGCAAAGAGAAGTTTACTTGCCTCATGTTTCATAGAAAGAAGAGTATGTGGGAAGAGGTTCCAGGGCAGCCTACCCAAGCCTGCTGAGACCACTGGACCCTGACCTCAGCTAGCTCATTGAGAATTTACTCAGATTTGCCTGTGTTCTCTAGCTTTCTTCCAGTGAAGGCGAAGCTTGACTCTTGGGGTGTCTGATCTGCTTTTGCAGACTCATTTAATATTTTTATTATTTTGGTCTGTGGCAGTCACAAAATATTTTGTGTTAAATTGAAGGAAATATCAGCTGTAAATGTCACAACAAGTGTCCCATATCACACACCCAAGGTGTCTCTTGTGAGACATCCGAAACCAGAGTGGCTTGAAGAAAAATTAAACCAGAGTGATGGAAATATCCAGAGCTTCAGAGGCACATGAAGACAAACTTGACCAAGAAGATGATATTCAGATGAGGTTATCTACCCAAACCCAGGATAATGCACGTTCCCATACAAATTCCACCCACTCTCTATTTTCTCCAACTCCATTAGAAAAAAGGTCCAGCGCCCTGTTGCTATGCTACAGTTGCCAGTGTCTGGTTTTCACAAAGCCACAAACAAACCATGCTCATTTCTCACAAGAACAGAACTGGTCAAGCAGAGCTACAGGCAACCTGTGTGCCCCAGTTCCTTTGACATCAGCCCCACTTCTTTCACCACCTTCGGCATCAGCCTCTGTAAAAGAGCTGGTCACAGGAAGCCTCAGGCACGTGAGAAGCAGGACTCCTGTTTCAACAGAGCTTTGGACAGTCATCTTGTATGCCCCCTTGGGACCAAGGATTAACTTTACTGAAGACAGTGGAAGTGTAGGCAGTCCTAATGCCAGGCCAGAGACTTAAAAGAAGTGTCAAGCAAGCAAGTGAATGTGTCACTGCTTTTTCTCCTTCATCAATCTAGAAGTGAGAATATCTGGGTCTAATTGATCTCACATATGGCTCTGAGCATGCCTTTGGTCTCAAGAATTTAGGAAAGCAGGTCTTAGCACAGAATACCTCCTCTCCTTTTCAAACCCCACTGTTACTGACATTCTGCAAACACTGCCTGAATCTATAGTTACATAGAGCACTTTAAGCTGCCCAAAGAAACCTTCCGTTTTTAACACAAAATAGTGTGTGAGAGTTGGCAGAAGAAGAAAGCACAGAGATACTACCAGCTAGCATGCTTAAAGAACGACTGTGATAGGTGAGAACTCAGGGCTGACATAAGACAACAGTATTTTGAAGCCATATGAGCTCTTCAGAGGAAATTAAATAAATTGAAATGAGGCTGACACTTATTTTTCAGCCTTGTTCATTTGAGGGCAGTCGGTGATAGCCAGGAAGCAGGCATGGACTAAAAGGATGAATGCTGTCTAGGAGCACTGAGACCAGAATGATCATGGTTTCTCTGGATCTTAGGAATGGAATTTAACCAGGCCAGAACAACTGAAGGAAGTGGAGGAATTTGTGCCTCTCCCCCATCACCCTCCTCTTTCCAGAGGCAAACTTTTCGTAGTCTTGCCTTTTTAATTTCCTCTCAGCTTGATTACTCCTCTGGATTACCCCTTCCTGGTACTTTCCGTGTCTTAAAAAGACACCTCAGCCAGTCAGCTCAACTTTCTTAAAACTGCTGGCCAGAAGTATAACTGCGAATACAGATTTATAGCAGACAACATTAATAAGGTTTTGCAACATATTACTGCTGCTGATTAGTATATCTGCCCGGCCATGTCTTTCAAGGAGAGATATTGTAACCATTAGGAAAAAAAGTGCCTTTTTAAACTTTTTTTACCTAATTTTTCTATCTCTTTTCTTTCTCTTATGCATGCATTTAACTTAGTCTTGAAAGGAATCTATATCAGACTACCACAACATCATAAAAAACAACAGCCCAAGACTAGCAGAGTTGCTTTCATTTTACCTCAAAAAGAAATAGCTGATATCATCTTGAATTACCAAAGTTTTTATTCTGATAAAAAAAGCAAACAAAAAAAATATATCTCTCTCTCATATACACACAAGCAAACAAATACCCCGCAAAAAGCCACTAACACTATACCCATAACCGAAGGGAAAATGTGAAATACTCTACATCAGTAAAGTTTTGTTTAGGGTATGAGGATTTTTTTAAATGTCTTAAACTATTTTATTTGTTCCCTGAAACAGTTAGCAACATTTTTAATGCGGGTTATTGCAATGGAAATGAACAAGCGGAAACAGTCCAGATTGCCTTTGATTTTTTGTTTTTATGCTCTAAGAATTAATAAGGGTTCCTTTAATCTTTCATCCTTTGCTGTGCCTGGGACATGCTGATTTCCACAGCAGCTAATTTGCATTTAGGAAACCTCATGTCCATCCACAATTCAACACTGAAGCTGATGAGTTTCAGCCTATGTTTTTGCTGGCATACCCTAATTCTCTTCATACCCTGATTCTGGGCTCTGTCACTCCATCATTTGAATGTGATAAGAGCTTTTTAGAGGTAGCAGTGCCAGATAGAAAAGTGAAGGGAATAATTACATCTGAGTCTTCCTAGGATGGGCAAGACACCCTCTCTGCCCAATCAAACAAGCCCAGAGTAAAGCCAGCTGCCCTCTACCATTTGAAAGGAAAAAAGAAAAGAAAGAAAGAAAAAAAAAAAGAAAGAAAGAAAAAGAAAGGAAAAAAGGAAAAAAATTAAATAGGAAAAAGAAAGAAAAATATAGAAAACAAAAGAAAAAAGAAACCAAGCAGACAAATAAACAGAATAATCTCAGTGTGGAAAGGGATGGAGAGTGAAACAGGAGAGACATTTCTGAAAATTAAATTAATAATAAATGAAGAAACATGCCTGTTTTGAGTCTTTATAACAAGTGTTTGCAAATTGCCTATACCCAGGAAAATATTTCTCAAATTCAAGTGCCACCAGAGCCTTCAAAGTACAGGGCAAAACAGACAGCAATTTAACATTTCACAAGTACTTGCTGAACTAGAAAACACATTGTTTTCTGCATATTTCACATTCACACAGACACTTCCCAGATCACATGAAATGCCAGGACTGAGAAATAAACCCAGTTATTTGTACTCCTCCAGGGTGCACCTAAACTGTGACCCCAGCTTCCCTTTTCTCAGTCCCAGCAGATGCTGTTTGTCTGGCACCCAGAGCTGGATGCACGCGGTACTCACCAGCTGACTGCTGTACCAATACAGCGATGACTCCTTTAGCACACACCAGAACTTTTTCCATTTGTTGCCAATGAATGCTCCTTTTTCCTTCTTTTTGTAGAGCCATCCTTGACAATCGGCTTGCCCCAGCTCTTTGCACGATATCCTCCGTCGGCTCATTATAAAGAACCCTGTGCCATTAAAAATACAGTGCTGTGCTTGCTTAAAAGTGCAGTACCAGGAAAGATGTTGCTGCCAATTAAAGATTATCATCCTTACTTAGGAATCTCAGCAAGTCATCCAAGCATATCTTAAAATATACTTAGAAGTCATTCAGTTTTATAACGGCTGTGACAGTAACACACATTCATTTGAAAGGCATGCTGACGTTCAGAAATAAAACAGTAAGCTATAGATAATGCAGATACTAATTAATGCTAAGTAACCATATACGAGTTTCTGTAAATTAAAAATACAGCCTTTGATCCTTTTAAGAGAAGCATGCATATATTTTCCCTCTCACAGCTGCACTGAAAAGAATACATCTATTTAAGTCAGCTAGAGAAAACTATTATGCCAAGTACATGCAAACCACTAGTGTGTGCATCTGTGCAAGCAGCTGATTCTACCTCACTGATTTCCAGCTTTGATTCAATTAACATACCACAAGGATTTAGTCCAAAGGAACAGCCCGTTGTCATTTTTCTCAGAATCAGTGGAGATAAGAACCAGTGGAGTTAAAAAGCAGCTTTTCACCAGCTGAGTAACAGTACAAAATCCTCACCCTCCCAAGAATAAGACATACTAAGAAAATAACAAAAGAGGAATCCACGAGAGAAAAGAGAAAACAATCTCTCATTACCTTGACTTTTCTTTTTTGCCTTCTGACGCAAAGGAACCTGTAAGAAATGCAGGAAGGAAAGAAAAGAGGAAATTTCAGATTGTGTTGCAACATTTGTGTAGAAAGGGGAGGGGGAAGCTAGGGAAGGACGTGGTGGTGATGCTGGTGGTATATGCAGGATGGAAACGCATAACCCACTCACTGCTGAAGGGACGTGAGCAGCTGAAGCAAAAAACGTGTTAATTAAAATTGATGTATATCTTGTTGAGCAAGAGCAAACGCAACTCTATTACACGTGTCTATCTACTAGTGCTTCCTGTTTCACATCCACAGGCAGCTTCTACTTTGCTGTGTTTGCCTGAACTGTATTCTGTGTTTTGAAGTTAAAAAATAGAAGTTAAAACTCCAGCATTTCAATGCTTCATTGCACTCCACAAAGGGGATTTGCAAACATGGGGAGATTAAAATACATGCCAGGTGACTGATAGTCATTTAGCTCATTCTAAGAAATCTTGAAAAAGAAAAAAAAAATTGGTCTTCACCTTTGCCTTTTTTTGTTTAATGCAGGACATGTATTTTTCCCTATGAAAGTGTTTCAAAATATTTTTTAAGAAAAAATCACACAAAATATATGGACGTTTTAGTCACTGCAAAAATAACACAATTTAATTTATTTCTGCATTTGCAGTCTACATATTTCATCCAGCATAAAAACATAGAAAATGAAACTAAAAGAGAAGACCACAGAACAAAAAAGCAGGTAATGGAAAATGGAAGGTATGGCTTTTGGAGTAAATTCTCCCCAGACAGGCTGGTTGGTGGTGTGATTGCAGACAAAGTACTTGACTTCTCTTTGCCTCAAACTTTCCTTCGCTAGTGTGGGAACTAGAGCATTCACCTTTTTCTATTTTTAGGAAGGGTTTGAAGCCTCCAGATGACAAATGCTGGATAAAGTGACGTATGATTTAATATGCTGGCCACAATGTTGCTATGCAAAGCCAGTAGCTACCTGATCCGCTGCAGAGCTACGCTATGAACATCCCTAATACAGCCCCTCTGCCTCGCCAGCCAGCTTCTCCAGGAAACAAAACCCCACTTCACATTACTCTTGAAAAATTTGACAGCTCTTCTCACGGGCAAATTGAAGGTGAGTAGAGCTAGACCGTCTGCAAACAATGATAGAAGAGACCACTGTCATCAGTATTTACAAGAGCTACAACTTTCTCAAGCAGGGATCTCTGCAGTGTGTATCACAGAGCACAGAACTATGCATCACTGTCCTTTGCTTATCTGGTGCCTATTTGACATGATCTGAACACTGAACACACCTGAACAACACTCTTGTGGGAGGCTTTACCAGGCATGGATAATCCCAGACTCCTGCTTAATCACTGAGTATTCTTTTTTTCTTTCTCGCTTAATTTTTTTTTTTAACTCTACCACTCTCTCTCTCAGACTATTCTCCATGACAACACGCAAAAAAAAGCAGTAAGAAAACACATCAGCTCTATTCGAGCCTCTGCTATTTCCCCATCCTATATAGGCCACGCTTCATGTCTTCATTCCGAAGAAAGTAGTGCCCTATTTAGGACATGTGGAAATAATATATGGCCTCAGGGAGTCAATGGGTCACACAAACTAATTACTTTCCTTTAGAGCTATCCAAAATGATATTAAGAAAAGCAAATATGAATCAGGTCTCCTGGCCCTGAAACTATGTAGTAAAGCAACATCACATCTTGGCCATGGTACTACATTGAGGTCATTTCATCTCTAACCAACATGAAGTCATACAACAAGAAGAGCAGTACTGAGACAGGATGTGGCTCTCTCTACACAACTGAGGAGGAAGCAATCTTTCCACTAACCTTGTTGATGATGTAAAGCAAAATAACATGATCTATTGCTCATCTGTCAAGAAAGAGTTAATATCCATATTCCACAAGTCATCTGTTGGGGCCCACTTTATATCAGACTGAGGCAAAAACTGATTTCCAAGTAAGAGCTTGGGGTAGCTAAGAGAATTTACAAATTTACGTGTATTATTCTGCGGCAATGATGGTATCCTGCTGCAAGTTGATAGGGATCATGAACCAACACTCTTTTCTTCACATATTGTGGGAGGAGTTGGGAAATTAATGGTTGGAAGGAAGAGTATTTTCCTCATCCAGCACTGTATTTAGTTTTTCTGGATAAAATTATTGGTAAATCTCTAACAAAATAACTGCTGAATGATTTTTTTTTTTTTTAATTAAGATACATTTCTCGTTATCTTTCTTTGTATTCCTGAAAACTGAGGTAAATTTTCAACAAATTAGTACTAAGTCTGGAATTCTGCATTTTTTATTGTGTTTTAGTGCTGTTCAGAAACCCAGCTTCATCCTGTAAAAAAACTGTGTTCTGCTCCACACAAGAGAAAGCTCTAATCCCCAACTGCAGCAATAAAATCTGGCATGATTCACAAAATTGCCTTCTCAAATTTTGTTCATCTATGAACAAATAAAAAAAACCTCTTTCTCCAAAGCACAGTGTTTGGAGTCAGATAGATATTTTATGAAATAAACAGTTTTCAGTAAAACTGTTTTCATCTCAAACCAATAGAAAACCTATATTTAAATGAATCTACCACAAAATTCATAAAATGCCTCACCAGCACAGTTTGGATTCCATTTGCCATGAGAATACAACACATTAGCAAGTCTCCGGTGGCAAACCTTTTCTCCAGAAATAAATTAAAGTTTCCTTCGCTGAAAACTCTTTCATAAAAGTCAATCATCTTTTATTTCAGTGAACCTGGGTGAACATCGATTAAGAGACACTTTAAAGTTTCACTCTTATAGAGATTCCTACCAGTACAGAATAAAGAGAAAACTGTAGAAGGCAGAGTTGTTACCAATAAAACCAGGGGTATAACAGCAGTCTCAGATGTGAAGGTACTGTAACCAGCAGACATAATCACTGGAACAATCTGAAACTAAACCAAATGTCATGATTTTGCTTCCAACAATGGTGGATGTTTTTCTATCATTTCCAGTTTCCTGATGGAAAGTGATTTATTTCGTTACCACAGGTTCAACTGAAAAACAAACCAAGAACGTCAGATGTAGTTCTATCGCTTCTTGTTACCAGGGAAGATCTGAGAGCAGTAGCTCTGAGAAAGCTCTTGGGTAACTGCAAAACACACACATTTGTGCAAGACTGGCAATAGAGAATAGGTTTTAATTGTTTTGGTGTGCTTTGGTTTGCTAAGGACTGAACAGGAAGGGATAGTGATCCTGCAGAACAACAGAGACTTCAAACTTGCTATCCATTGCTCCTCCGCTTGGCAAACACACCATGAGTGAGTTGCAAAGGATCCTGTTCAACTGTGTGTCGTTCACAGCCACTTCTGTGCCAGGCAGGCTCCAGCGATGAGCAAAAACATATGAGAGAAGCAACAACTTCAGCAGAGATTTCTGCCAGTTTAGATGTCCTATTTTTCCACAGAATCACAGTATGATTAAGATTGAAGGGACTTCAAGAGGTGATCTAAGTCCACTCCCCACCTGCAACTGGTTTTCCAGGACCATTTCCAGATAGCTTTTGCATTTCACCAAGCATGGAGACTCCACACTCACTCTGGACAACCTGTGACAGTACCCCATCATCCTCACAGTAAGAAAGGTTTCCTGATGTTCGGAGGGAACCTCCTGTCTTTAAGTTTGGCCCATCACTTCTAGTCCTGTCATTGGGCACCACTGAAAAGAATCATAGAATCATTAAGGTTGGAAAAGACCTCTGAGATCATAAAGTCCAACCATCAACTTAGCACCACCACCACGTTCACCATTAAACTATGTCCTCTTCTTTGCATCCTCCCTTCAAGTATTTAAACGCATTGGTAAGAGCCCCCTTGAGCCTGTTCTCCAAGCTCAACAGTCACAGTTCACTGAGTCTTTCCTCGTATCTTAGATGTACAGTCCCTTAATTACTCTTCTGGCCCTCCATCAGGCCTCTTCAGTACATCACATGCCTCTTATATTGAGAAGTCATTCCGGGGGTGGCCTCAGCAGTACTGAATAAATTATGACCTCCCTTGACCTGCTGGCAATAATTTGTCTAATGTAGCCAAAGATACCATTTACCTTCTTTGCAGCATGGGCACTTTGCTGGCTCATGATGTCCACCAAGATTCCCAGGTCCTTCTCTGCAAAGCTACTTTCTAGCTCTATGGCCCCCAGCATACACTGGTTTCCCCTGGTGGTACCATTTGTGCTCAAATGGAATAACAATGGGGGATAGAAGTCAGAAGGCTGGACAGGCTTTGGCAGTCTCTGCACAGCATCCTGGATCCTGGCCCCTCCCAGGCAGAAAACATCTCTAGATGGTTGGGCAGGCCTACAGATGGGTCCTCTGTCCCTCACAGCAGGGAATCACCTGCTGCAGGGTCTCACCATTTCTTCCTCTAGACCTGCATGGTTTACAGTTGAGTGAACTGTCCTTTGCTAGGGCACACATCTGGCTCCTCTTCAATTTTAAGGGCAGTCAACCTGTTCTTAGATGAGGCAGGAGCTTCCTCTTGATACAAGAAGTCATCAACTTCCATCCTTCCAATTCTCCAGAGGTTTTGCTTACATTGATAGTGGACATAGAGAGAGATAGCATCTTCTCTGAGACACAACACTTGAAGACCATCAGTCGCCACATGCAATGGAGAAGCAGACAGTGTCTCTTTCACTTTCTCTGATGCTGCACAGTCTGCACACTTCCTCCCAAACCTCCTCCACTTGCCAGCACAGCTCCTCCACGACTGCCTGCAGGGCCAAGAGACATCTCCCCTGGCCTCAGGGAGAGGTCCCTGACACCCCCTGAAGTCTGGGACTTGGAGATCTGTAGACACTCCTTGTGGAAGCCTCTGCCCTAGCAGGGACAGCTGCTTCTGCACCTTCTGGGGAAACTGCCTTGTTATCACCATGTCTAAGACTGTCACAGCCCCGCTGTAAGGAGGCCCCCTTATTTCACTCCTTCTTCACATCCTGCTGCACAAACTGATGGCTCTGCTGGCTGCAGTGAGGGCAGGACCCTCCCAAACACCGGTGAAAGGGCTCTTGACCCTTCCTAATCAGAGGGAGCTGTGTCAAAGGTTCCAGGTGTCCTGGGTCAGGGACAGCCTGCAAATTCTTCATGAATAAAAAATGGGGTGAAATAGGTATATGAGGCTGTTTCAGGGGAAAGGAAAAAAAGTCACATGAAAAAGCAGGGGCATTGGGCTAATATGAAAAACAGGCTTCATGTCTCATGAAGTTTGACTCAAAATGCATGAGTGTGAAAAGGCACTAAAGGCAGCTATGATCAACAGTCATATTCTATAGAGCTGTATTTTCTTTAAGCTTCTTAAGCATTAGACAAATGTGTAGCTAAGAAAGCCCTTTGCTAAGCTCATGTATCTTATGTTACAGTTTTCTCATCCATTGACGGGTAGGTTTTGGAAGTGAGGGCACCCCTGGCATCAGGCACATACAGTAGACTTCATTTTATCCTTAGAGCAGAATTGGGGCAGCCTCACCACTTGGGCTGGCCCATAAGAAAGATCTTGTTTGCATATTTATGCTGTTCATGTGTGCTGGTCTTTTATGCTGTTCCTGGTCTTCTATGACTACAAGGATACGATCCCAATGTATGACCTCTTCAGATGATCAATAACTCTGGCATAACTTCAGTTATACTTACGAGAATATTGCCATCGGCTTCCATGAATGGTTTCAAGGCTTAGTGGAAAGGCTGTAAAAAGAGAAAGTTTTGTGTACTTAAGGTCTGTATTATGCTTTCATATAACGTAAGTCTTGGCAGTAGAATAAAAAAATGCTTTAAAACATTTTGTCCTTCTAACTGTACCCTCCGACTTCTTCCAGCCCCTAAAGAAAAAACTTCTCCAAAGACAATCCTATGTTATGTGAACCGATTTTACTGTTTTAGAAATCAACAAACAATAAGTAATATTAACTCATAACTATCCAAGTTTATTTTTATGAAATAAACAGAATAAAGCACATGGATGTGGCCAGAGGGTTGTGTTTTGCTTGGTTGTGATGGGTTTTGGAGTTGGATGGGATTGGGATTTTTTGGGGTTTTTTGAGGAAATTAAGAGAGAATAAATAAATAAAATTGGAAGTAGATTATTTTTGTTCAATTTGGTCGTTACTCTGAAAGAAATCTATAGGACTTGGCTTTCCTCTTTAGTTGAGTAATTCCCAGCATTTTCTGGGATTAAAACTTAGGTAACCTTCTAGTTCTCCTGAACAGGATGAAACCTCATACTGGACTACTCATTTTATAATGGATTGAAATTTTCCCTGCTGGAGACCAAAATCTGCACAGTCCAACAGCAGACACTAGATTCTATTTTCCACAGACACACCAAGTTAGTAGGTATCAATTTAGGTGGCAGATCAGGTGATTTCATTTGGTTAACACAAGCACTTGTCAGCTCCCTGCATGCTTTTCCTTTAGCTGGTAGAATGGGCAGATGATCAATCGGTGCAGTGCACAAGACAAATGAAAACATATCAATGTTTTGGTGCCAGCAGAGTTCCCATAAAACTCACCCCTCTGCATGTGAAAGAATCATTGAGGAAAATGGGAGAGGATGCAAGACTCCGCTGAAGCAAGCAAGAAAGGATTTCCAGAAATAGAGCCACACTTCAGAAGAATTTCTAACAAGAACTTTTTCCTGTTACTAGAACCAGTTATTTAAGGTATGTGCCACTCCTCATACTTAATATTTGCCTTAGTTTGAAAAGAAAATCTTAAAAAAGAAAATAAAATCCCACCTACTGGCTTCCAGCAATTTCAAACCAAAAATAGAAAGGCAAACAAATACATATTTTTCTGGCTCCCAGCCATTTCTGTTCAAAAGTAGAAAGAAGCACTTTCTATAAGTAGATCAAGTGGAAGTAATATCATGATGAAGAGAGATGTTATGGCCAATAATTTCAAGGATGTTTAGAAATCATAGCTAGTACAAACAAGCAGAGGAAACACCTTGAGTTATACAAGCAAATTAACACTGAGCCTCAAATACAGAGCAAGCAAGAAAGGGAATAACAGACCATAACACAGTAATTATTGTGACGTGGCCTTTTTCCTGTCATTTCTTCATTTCGTGTGTGCCTTGGGTTTGGGGAGGAATTGCACGGCTTTGAATCAGACACAGTACCAAGAGCAGGAGGAGAAGCATTCGTTAACTGGCAAGGCAACATTTCCTCCTGTGTGCTTTGTGCCAAAGGAGCTAAAATGGATTTCAACTAACCCTTCTCAGTGACTTTAACGCAAACTTTTGTTTAGTTTCCAGAAACTGGATAAGCAGTCTTTGAGCCAGCACCCAATGTTCAAAAGCAGCATTGACTTGTCTCATTCTAGTTAAAGACTATAATTTATTGTTCCCTGTGTAATGAAAGATATTTAAAAAATCACACAATCACTGCAGAAATAACTCTTAGACACTTAACCTGGGTTTGTTTCTCCTAAGTAAACACAACCTGAGTGAGATTAGTTACTCCGTGAAATGGCATTAGGATTCTTATATCCACTCAAGTGTACTCAGCTGTTGCAAAACTAACATTTCAGAAGGGCATAACCTGTTTATCTGTGCACTACAGCGAAATAAGTGATTCTCTTCAATTTTTTGCAGGTGCACTCTGGGAAAGCTATCTCTCCTTTCTAAACAGTCAGATGAATTAGAAGAAGGAGCTGGATGAATGTGGCCAGTCAAATAGAGCCAATCAATAGTCACCTTACAGGATGGTCCAGCCTGACTCTGCAGGGGCTGTGTCTGGGAGCCATGGCCCCCTGCCCCTCGATAACCCCTCACACAGGCTGCATTTGGCATTCCCTGCTGGGCAGTGCCTTCACTTTTCCCTCTGTGTGGTGGCAGTGGTCACACCGTGGCAGCCCAGGGACGTGCTCAGGGCTGGCATCTTTGCCAACAGAAGGGCTTCACAGCCCAAGAAAGCTACCCCTGAGCTCAGGAGCTTTGCAAGTCAGTGAGAAGTTAGTAAGAGAGAACCCTTCAGTTCATACCATCAGGAAGGTGTCCTGATTCCTAGCTGGAATAGCTGCAGCAGAAGACTTGGCCCATTTCACAGCAGTTGCAGTGTGATGTTACAGCCCGAACACCTGTGGGTATCCTTGTCCTGACTTAGGGGGCCGTTGAATTTGAAGAGGGATGTCACCCCAAAAGGTGGGTCTGGGACTCTAGCCCTCTTCCTAAAACTCTCCATTTGCAACAAGATAAATTCTGGGAACAGAAAGAGAGGAAAACACTCCAGCCTACAGATTAAGGTACCCACATGGAAGACATGCAACAGGATTGCAGTCTTCTATAATGGATGCTCAATTTGCTAGAACTGAATAGTGGGACAAACCAAAAAGAGAAAATTAAACACAATAAATCCCCTCCCACTTCAGATGGCTTCAGAAACAATAAAACAAACTTGAATCTCTCATTTTCTGGAGGCTAAACTGCAATGGATGTACTGAATAAAAGAAAAGGGGATAGATTTACATTATCAGTTTGTAAACCATATCTATATTTCTTCGGCTTTTCTTAGAGTTACCTGAACCACCTGATTTAATTTCAGTCTAAACTGAATACAGCATCAAATGTGGCTTCAGTTAAAAGATTTCTAAATCAAGTTCTTGAGGGCTTTTTTATTTTGATTTAACAACTGAGCAATAAGTATTGGTGTGAATAGTTTTACTAAGCTCACTTCACTCTTGCTTTTTCAGGAAGAGTAATAAACAGGTATGTGAGCAATAGCTGGTGCAACAAATGTGGAAACATGATGGGTGCCTTGTCAGAAATATCTTGCAATCATAGAATAGAGGTGGTCTATTCAATTCATCATCTCTTTTGAAACACTTAGAAATAGCTCTGTGATGATCAAACGTAATTTGGAGGGGTGGAAAAAAAAGGGAGAAAAAAGAAAACACTGAGGTTCCAATGACTCTAATTGCAAAAATCAATCTTAATTAATTAGTAATATTCCTCTTGGGAAAATCCAAATCCACAAGGCCTTATGCTGTCTCTTACCAATTACAAGCTACAGTGAGTATGTCAATCTGCAATGATCATGGTATAAGCCTGCCAGACATGCCTTCCAGGTATCTCTCAGATGACATCCAGAGTGGACATATGCCTTCCTGCTTCTGAGCAAAATATTTGATATATACAACATGACTCAGACTCTTTGTGTTGCAGAAGCACCCAAAATGTGCATAGCTAAGCTCCTGTTCAGATGGCATTGACACAGACTGCTCCAAAAGAAAATTTCTGTTTTACCAAGCACCAAGCCAAGGCTCTAGACAACCCAGAAAATAAGCTTTGAGCCTTCTGTTTATATTTCTCACACCGGTCACCAGCTTTAACCTCTATGCTTGTTTTCTGTTTATTTGGCTGTATGCAACAATCTGCGCTTCAATGGGCAATGAATTGACAGGCAATATGAAACTAGTGAGAGTGCTACAAAATTCGCCCTCCCAAAAATCAATGATTACTTAATCACATATTTCACCAGACATTAGGAATAGCATTGCCCCAATTTACAGCAGCGCTTGAAGCACTGACCTGTAGCAAGGAGACAGCCTTACATAATAGTCCTAAATTATCACACTACCTCTAACTGGGGTTCTTGCAACAATGCAGGTGGAAAATGATCACAGTGATTGCAAGCTCATAATTGTCTTTAGGCTTACTAGAGATCAATTTAATCTGACAGAACCTCACCAGTAACCACTAATTAGTCAGCTCTAGTCAGGTACTTAACTGGTTAATCAGCTATCTAAATTGACTGTCTAACTTGTACAAGGAGTTTCTTGGTCAGCAGATTTTCTCTCTCATACAGGCTCACCAGGGAAGATGGATATTAAGGTGATGCTTTGCCTCGGGACAATGACAAACAGACATTAAGGTCATTTTCACAGAAGTTCATGGACCCATCCATTCTGGATAAGGTTGTCCCACCCACCTTGGTCCCCATGACTTCATGTTTCCAATTGCAGATGAAACTATAGATTCACCATTAGCATCAGAATGAGCAAGTCTATGAAAATATAGTCATAATTGTCAGAGCATACCTGCAACTTTGGTCACAATGGATAACTTTAACTCTTTGAATAAGCATTACACTTTGAAAAGACTAAAGGGCTCTTTTCACAGGCTTAGAAGCAAGAAACTGCATTTTTCATATCTAATACCTTTATATTTTATAATACCATTGGTTACAACTTTGTTTTGAAATGCATTTGTAGTTACTCAATCTACTCATGTGAAAGTAATTCAAAAAGATGACTTCTGACTCTGTTTGGGAGTAGGCCAGGAAAAACTGGAACAAAGTTCACTGCTTCTGTGTTGGAGACAGAAAGGGTCTGGAGACATCACCCTGCTTGGATCATGGCCAGATCCTGTCAGCCCAGCTGGGAAGCCCAAGGGCAGCAGGTTATATGTGCTGACAGCTCTGAGCAAGCAGTTACAGGAGTCAGTGCTCCCTGCCTTCAGGAGGAGAAGGGCTGGAAAAAAAAAGAAGAGGTTCAACAGAAGGAAGACGTGCTCCAGCTGTCTCACAGACTAAAATGAGAACACAAAATGGCATGCTTAATGAAGTGTGTCTGCCCCAAATTCCTTGTAGTGTTGAACTGACTCCTAGCGCTGCTATGCTTGAAGGCCAAGGAGTTTGCAGAAACATTGAGTGCAATGCTTCAATTCCTACTGCCTCCTAGCTGGCTTTTTGCTTTTGCTGTGGCAGGCAGCGAAAGCAGGCAAAGTTAAGCTGGCTGCAAAAATGGAGGAAGAGTTAGCACACTGAAGGGGTAAGGAAACACTCCAGGGATAAAGAAACACTTCCTGGATGTTCTGCTCTCTTCCAAAGATGCACAGGTTTTTGCTAGTCCAGAAGATGAAATACAGAGGGGAGGAAGGGGAAAAAAAAGGCAAAATGCCTATAGACCCTCCTGAGGCAACCATCTAAGGGGTTGCTCTTGAATCAAGTCCCTTGTGAAAAGATACAGATGAAGAGAGAAGGCCCATCATTCCTTCCTCTATTATTTCAGGTCAGTTGTTCAGCAAAGACAGTTTTGAGGGATCACTGCAAGGTCCAGCACATAAAGAGAGAACAAGGACATGGTTCATCCTAGCACAAAGGTACAGAACTGCTGCTCTACTTGCAAATTTGGATCATTGCAGTGACAAGAACCTGAGACATCCTCACTGGAAGGCAGTTCTGAATAAACTTTGCTGTCATGGCATTGCAGTAGGTTTATACATCCAACGGAAGGTAAAAATTGAAAAAACTGTGAGTTTGGAGGACAAGGTTCAGAGGAAGAAAAAGAAAGAGAAATGGAATTGTTGCCAAAATGAAGCAGATTTCCTAAAATAAAACTAATACAAAAATTTATGCTGGATAGAGCCGACATGGCTAGGCTGCTTGGTGCACTCCGGCTTTCATCTCTGCCCTGTGCCACTTCATGAACACACTGACCTTCAGGGTCCTTTGCCGAGAGCAACTCAACGGCATTTTCCTTTTGGAGAATTTTTATTTTTTCCCATCCAGGGGCCATTGGGATGTAAACCCATCTGGGAGGCAGGAATCCCTGAGGTGGGGAATGGCCTCCCCTGCAGCACTGCCGGGCTGCCCCTGCAGGGGTTCTGTCCCCACCCACAACATTGCTGAAGTCATCTTGTGGGCAGCAGTAATTTGATGTAAGGCAGTGAAACCAACGCTAGAGCAGAAACCAGCCAGTCTTTCCCGTGTTTACAGGTGCTCTCCAGGGCACTGTGGATGGTGTTTTCTCCTCTGCCCAAAAAACCCAGTTACCTGAGCAATATTTCCTGAGCGGCCACTCTGACAAGAGATGTAACAAGGAAATTCAGTCTCACTACAACTGACACAATTGCAATGTAAAATCTCAGGATAACAGGAGCATGCTTTTGACTCCTGCATTTGAGAAAAAAAGGCCAGCAAAAATTGTTACTGTTTACATTCTCTGAAGCTTAGATGTGAGTCTTTCTTCCACCAAGGCAATATTCATTTTATCAACAGCACTATACAAAAAGCCCGTGTTCATACTTCAAGGGAAGTCTCAAGAGAACAGATTTTAAAAAATAAAGCAGAATCATTATGTTGATGATTATGAGGATGAAACAGGTAAGAAATATCTGGGGGACTTTCTGCTTCTTCCATCAAAAATTCCATTCCACATTCAAAAAGTTCTCAAGAAACTGAAGTCTTGAGAGTCCTGTCTGGTTCTTCATTAAAAGATCAGGAGCAATGAAGAGTTTATCTTCCTCCCACACATCAGAGTACAGCAAATTGCACTCAAACACCACCTCTGCAATAGGGCAGTCCCACTGGGGAGAGGCATAGCAATGACAAACTGCCCTGGCAGGTTTCACCAGAGGAGGGTGGAACTGCTTCTGCACTAAGATGTCATCTGCTGAGCCATACAGATTTGCATGTGGCCTCCTTTTCCCCATGGCTGAAAGGCATTTCCCCAGGAATAAGAGAATGGAGAAAACTGGACTGCTGACACCACGGCTTCTCCAGAGAAATTTAGCCAGTACCCATTCCTCAATTCAACATCCGAGTTCATGTGCTAATATATAGAATTTCTCCAAGGCCTAGGACAGGCAGGCCAGTGAGCTGGGCAGGCAGCTGGGATGCAAGTGCTGTTCTCGGTATGTCTGAGTTAAACCAGATACGGACTGCTGAGAGGCAAAACAATCACCTCTAGGATGAAAGCTCAAAGATATGATGAGAAGGTACTCTTAGAAACACTTTGCCCTGAAATCCAGTTTAATTATCTATAGCTTGCCTGCTTCTAGACTATTTCAGCAGTAGATGTGGGGTTCTTTTAAACAGATTAATTCTCATCTTCAATTACTACCAGCCATATTTACTTTGACTTACCTTTGCAATAAGCAAGAGAAAAAAGCTTCTTCACCACACAAAAAGAGGCAGTAAGATATATCTGCTAGAAGACAGACCCTCACCAGTGTGAAAAGGGGGTCTTGTCTAAGGTGGGTAGCATAACAAGCTGGTTGGCCCTGAGAGCTGCAATAAAACTTTAAAAACTGCCATGACTGGTTGCAAATATTTGTTGCATGTAATCGACTGCTGCAGTACTGTTCTTTAGCCTTCAGTGCCTCTAGGCATTTGGGATTTACTGATTCTTGTTTCTTAAACACCATAGCCTTTGCCAGAACATGTGCACAAAGAAATAAATCATTAGAGATGACTATTTGCTACTCCAGCAAATGCAGATCTGACTACATCAGACACTTGCTTCTTGAATCTTACAGAAATGAACACTTTTCTGTACTCCTTTTCTGTATTGTTGCCCTCACTGTAGTAAAATCTCAAAGGAAAGTAGTGAGCCTTTTTCTGAAGGAGAAACCAATTTGTTAAAACTACTTACATGGAACTAAAAACTGAACTTGTTCTTTCATAGGAACCATTTCAAGGTTTTCCCAGAAGATCTGGATTTTTCTTTGTCATAAGCTGTATTTCACCAAACTTTTGTCCTTAAATTCCACCATACTATGGTTCTCAAAACAGTCTGCACAAAGTTAATCTGTGTCCCTAATTTTTCTTCTAAGGAGAGACTTTCTCTCTTCTGTCTTTCTTCTAAAAAGTTCCCAGCTGTTTATGTCCTTTTATATTTAGAAGAGTGCATTCCAATATAGAGCACGTCCATTTTTTAATATTTGTATCTTTGAAGTTTTATAGAGGAAAAGCAAATAGTCAAAATAAATTCTTGACTTCTCAGTGATAAAAAAATAGTAACCAAGACAATATAGAATTAGTATTATCACTTATTTAATAGTAATGTATATCTCACAGTATCTGCAGGCTCAGTAGTTACTCTTATTTCTATGATCCTCTTTAAATAAATTATTTTAACTGATTACTTCAGTTTTTCCTCTCATTGGCAACGGAACCCCCATGGTAGTAAAAATAATAAATGAGAGGTAAATGCTTGGAAAAAAACAACCCCACGCTTAGTATTTCCCATTGCAGCAGAGCTCTAATTTATACCAATAACTGGAATTAAGCCACAATATAATTTCTAAAGTTAAGTATGTTCTGACTGAAAATATTTATTTTTCAAATTATATTATAGTCCTTAAATTTCAATTTTGTAACTTATATAAAATTAAGTGATAATATAATATTCATCCAAGTTCATAAGAAGGTTGGCATACACAAGAAGCCCACTTCTCAAAAAGTGGACAGACTTTTGACCATCAGTCTGTGATTTATTGAGATCAATGAGGATGAAAAAAAAGCAAGCTATTCCAAACCACTTCAGAGGACTTGATATGGTCATGTTGTTTTTTTCTTAAATGTCTGCCACTCCAGAGTTTAAGCCCCAGTTCTTAGCAGGAGAAGAAAAGCTGACCACAGGAATAGGATGAAAGAATGCTGAAAATGTTAAATTTAAGGTAGCCAATGCTAAAACTCCACAGAGTCAGGTCAGAAGGCTGAGCAGCTGTTCAAAATGGATGTCAGTCAAGTTTTCAACACATTTCATAATGTGTTGCACGTGCAACAAATATGTTCCTACTTTGTCACGTCCTTGAAAGAGAAAGAAGGGGAAGCAGCAGCAGAGGAAAGCTATGGACTCTTAACTGAGCACCCAGTGTCCTTGCACATCCACAGGCAGCAATTTAGAACCCAAATATAATATCAATTGATGTAGTATAAAGTTATATTATGGCCCAAAAGTAGGAGAACATAGCTCCACATGCTGAGCAGCTGTCTCTAAAGCTGTACCATGGTTTCCGTCAGGAGGCAAACAGGCCAGAACACAACCACCACCTGAAAATCTACCTGATCAGAAATCACTGAAGTGGAGAAACTGGAAAAAGCCCTACGGACTCAGCAATTAACCAATACAAGACCAAGTCTTTTCTGTGGATTTAGGAAACCAAAACCACAGTTAAATTGCCCTGATTGAGTTTCTAGGATTTTATCTTCACAATGTATCTTTGCTGGAAATGAAGTGTATGCCAGGCACAGACAGCACATCCAGAAGACAAAAAACTGCTAAAGGGTCTTGCTTACCCCTGCAATGGTGTGTACTACATGGCAGTTTAGAATACAGATTCAATCTTCATCTCAGCAGTGCTTTAAGTGTGCTGGTAGTACTTGGGCACAACCCACAAGACCCCAGGTAGAGACACAATACGAAAACCACAATTGAAAAAAAAAAAAAATCCAGTGCACTAAATTCCTAGTAAATAAATAAATGAGTAAATAAATAAATAAATAAATAGTGATAATTTCTGTTTCTCAGTTCCAGCCCTCTTTCCTTCCCTCCCAATTCCCTATTTTTCTCTTATCTGTAGAGACGCTAAACAACCAATTTGGGAAATGCTGCATCTTAATAAACACAAACATCTTCACATTGTTTCTTTCTGAGAAAATTTGACTATTTGACATCATCTCCTTTCTCCTTCCACTTTGTAAGATTCACACAAATAATTTAAAGACTGTATTAGGGAGCTACAGAAAGCACAGACAATAAGACAATAAGCAAATTACTGTGTGTTAGCTGAGACACATTAACTACAAAGAGCTTTAAGGCAAGCTGAATTGCCTAGCGGTTGTTTTTGCTTTAGATTAAGAGAAAATAAGCACAATTAATATGACTCAGCTGGTACTGTATTTTGATGGTGCTTGTACCCAGAAGCCGTTTCTAGAAGAACCTGGTAGACTTAGATGCACCACAGAATAAGAGCATGAGGTCTCTTGAGACCTTGCAAGAAGGAACAAGGCTAACGAAAAAGCTACACAATGTAACAAAGCAGGGAAATATGTAAAGTGATTCACAGCATTAGCACACAAAATATTTTTGAGGAAACTTCTCTGAAGTATTGGCAGTAGGAATTGCAGTATGGTTGCTTCCATTATAATGGACCATGTGTACTGTAGGAACAGGGAAGAAAAGAACAACTGCTCTTGGCAGGTTCCAGTTTAAGACAAGATACAGCAGGAGGATGTAGGCAGGAATCAGACAGACTCCAAGATAACAGGGAGACAACAACCATATTTTGGGTCTCAACAAGCCTGAGGACAGGCATTGTCAAAGGTTTATGTTGGCACCAGAGCAAGGACTTTCAAAAATAACATGGTAATATACATTCAAATGCTTATAAAACTAAGAGAGAGATCCCAGGCAGTGAAGGATCCAGGGAGTTCACAATGAGAGTTCAGGCTCAGTATGTCTAATGCTGCTCAGAAGTATAAATAAATAAGATAGGAGATTCATCAATGAACCAGAGTAAGAAAAGTGTGTTACTGAATTGATATGAAGTGGTGAAATTACTTTTGTCAGGGCCAGATAATAGGAGATTTCAGTAAAAGTAACATTAGATAATGACAACTTGGATAACAGTATATTTCTGTGTGTGGAGAGTAAAGGCATTTGAAAGTTTATGTGAAATTTAACCAATAGCTTGGAAATGAGGACAAAGAACTGAAGAAAGTGCTTAGACTGTGATATCATTATCAGTATGATATCACTGTCAGTAACAAAAGGCCGAGCCGTGACATATCAGAGAAACAGGCCAAACTCTACATTTGGTAAAAAAAAAAAAAAAAAAAAGGACAATTATGTGTTTAGGAGTAGATCTGTCCTTCATAGGAGGCCATTTGTGAATAAAATCACTTGGGCAAAATGTGCAGAGGAATGGGTCAGAGTACAGTACCATTTAATAGATCATAAACAGCATTTTGAGGTATATCAGGACCTTCTGAAAGACATTTTGCATGTGTTTTCAGAAAACAGGTGGAGAACCATTGACAGATAGAATCACAGATGGAAGGTTTTAAGAAGAGGTTTTCAGATAAAACTGAAGGTAAATGCCAGGATAAAATGAAGGCAGTGTGTACAGGGTTTTGTTCATTGATTGTAGTTAACAGAAGAAATAGGAACATGCTAGCTGAGAAAGAGAGAAAGACTAGAGGAGGTTTTGGAGAAAAGCAAGGCAGAGAAGTCAAAGGAAGATGATCTCTGCCCAGATGAGGAAGCCATATCTGCAGAAGAAGCAGTTAAAGAAGTAGTAGGTGAGGCAAAGCCATGTCATTCTGTTGATTTTTTTTCTTCTTCTCCCCTAGAAGCAACCCACAAGACCTGTTTGGAGAGAAAGGACACAAAAATATGGGGACAACTGTAAGCATAAGCACAGAGAAAGCATGACTCAGCTAAGCTAGAGGCAGGGGATAGAGTTGGAGGAGGACAGACACAGCCTATTCACAAGATTTATGCCAGAGATGCCCCATAGCAAAAGCAAAAGAAACAGACACTGGAGGACAGCCAGACTGTAACTTGATGATAGGAAAGAGAAGAGAGCAATTAAAGAGTAGAGGAGGCTGCAAAGGGGAAATATTTTTAGAAATATATGTCACTAAGGCATAAATAGAGTGCACACAGTTTGATGAACTGTGTTTTTAACGGCATGTACTCCTTTCCTGAGAAATTCTTGAGAGAAAAAAATGCGGCTCTGCTTCGAGAGAGGAGAAGGAACTGAGTTGCAGAAAGGGGTAATAGGTATAGCTTCACATGCAACATTACCTCTGTGCCCATCTCCCTGTCTAGTGATTGTGCAACAGTCAGCTTGATTTTATCAGCATCAAGTGACGCATCAGGAAGGACAGACACAAAACCAGTACCGGCTACACTGGCCTGTAAACAGGACTTGTGAGTTAACAGGGGGTTAAGTGACAGGGGGTTAAGAGAGTTCTGTGCACAAAATAGTGAAACTACTCAGCATGTCATCCAGCGACAGCCCTTTCCCTGGTTACTGCTCCTACCACAGGATCCAACAGCAACTGAGAATCTCCTCGGACCTCCCCATGACAAGCTGGTGAGCAGCAGGCTGCAAATCCATACCATTTAATCAAGCGAGTGCACAATACACAACACTGTTGTCTGCACAGTGCCCTACAGCTGCGTCTTTATCCACAGCAGACCCCATCCTACTGACCCACAACCAAGTAGGTGTTACTTTAGAGAGATCATGGGGGAGTGTGTAAGGGGTGGATTTGCGGGGAAAGGGGAAACATCTAGAATCAACAAGGACAAAACACAGCATCTTAAAAAATGAGGAAGCCCTTCAGCCTATATTGGCTTGATGCCTTCCCCCATCACCTTGCAGGGACTGCACAGGGCTGGTGGAGAGCCTGCCACGCTGAGCAGGCAACACCCAGCTACTGCACCTACTCAAGGAAACACACTCAAAGAGGTGAGATGCAAATGCTGTGTTCTGGCAGCCAGACAGCCCTGCAGGAAATCAGGTCTCCCAATATGCATGGGGACAAGTAGCAAACGGCTAGAACCCAAAGTCCATGTGAATATTAGCAGCCTGGCATTAATAGCTCTTGCCATCTGTAAAGTGAAACAGATCTTTCCACCACCCTGTGATGGAGAAGGGGCAGCAGTGAGGCAGCATGCTGGGCAAAGTGGAGGTGAATGAAGCATTTGAAAGCAGACAGTTTCAGCATGCCTGACCCAAGGCACACAGCCTCCACATGCCACAGGACTTCTACCTGGTCATTGTGTGCAGCTCTGCCACCAGAGTCAACGCCAAGAGAGGGGCGCTGTGGGGATCCCCTTTCCACAGAGGCAGTTTTTGCATCTAGAAAATTTCACCACAGGACAGGGTACAGAAAGGCCGTTCTGTAAGAAGTCACAAAACAATTTCTCTCTCCTTTTTGAATTGTTGCAAACCATCGAACATTGGCATAACTGGCAGACAGGAAAATCCTGCCAAACTGAACTGCAGCTCCTGCACAGGAATAATAAACCTTCCAAGAAACCCAATTAATACTACTGAGCCCTACACCCCAAAAAGAACTTGTTGAAAGCAAGTAGGTAAGTGAATAATTAAACAAGATGCTAATCTCCACTTTCTCCAGAGGCACATTTTGTTGAGGAAAACTTGAATCCAGAGATAAAGATAGGGGTTTGGGTTTTCTGTTTCAGCATAAAGGACAGGAGATTTTAATTCCAGCCATCCTTTTGCATGGGTAAGCCCATTCACACAGAATTTTAACCATGTCTTTACTCATTCAATTCAATGTGTATGAGAGAAAAAGTAAAATTAATGTACTCTAAAACTCTTTTCACATCGAAAACAGAAATAATTCTGCTCAGTGCTGTCACCACAGCACAATACAATCTACTCCCATATTGCACCCTAAATTCTCTTTACACAGCACTATATTTGCACATTTTTCTCTAGGAAACCAAAATCAATAAGGCAATTGCTTCGATTTCCATATTAAACATTTGTCTTCACAAATATCAGATTTACATGAAACGGACATGAATAGGTTGTCATTGAGCCCCTTGATGGATCTTAAAACATAACTGAATTAAATTTGTCCAGAAAAGAATCATTCATATACATGTTGTCACTTGTCCTCACTCAACAAACATTTTTTTCTAATTTTTTCATTATTTCTTAGTGATCTATTTGCATTTTTTACCAAAGTGCAGAGGGGGAGGTAAGAGCACGAGATCTTTAACACAGGCCTTTAAAAACAGGCAGCTACTTGCCTGTGTGAACTTCCTTTATCGTACCGAGTGAGCATTGTTTGTTATCAACTAAAACTATACTGTCTTTTAAAAAGAGAAAGAAAATAGATGTGAATAGACAGAAATACCTAACATTTGTCAGTTAAGCAAAAAGAAATAAGCCACAACCTTACCAGCAACGAATTCTGACAAATAGCCACACTTGTCCCATCAGCTCCATACACCTTGCAAAGCAGAGAGGAAACTCTTACAGAAATCAGTTGCAATGCTGAAATTGCCCAAGAGGAAACTGATGTCTCTTTTACAAGCCATGACTACACAAACCACAAGTCAGGCATCAAAGCAAGTGCTAAAAGCCTTGCCTGCCAGAACTGTTAATGCTAGAACCCAGACATGTGGAAGTGGGGCAGGGGATGGGAATAAAATATTAGAAATATTCCCAGATAGCTAATTTTTAATATTTTTTGTTTGTTTCCCAAATGGAACTTGGTTCAAAAGATGTACTCTCATACATTCCTGAGCAGAGGCTTGTGGGAAACAAGAAAGTACACAAAAGTCTCTGTGACAAATGGCACTCTCCAAGCCTCAGCACAGCCTCTCTTGCTGACGCATTCCTCAGAGCACCTCTCCAGTCCCAGTCTCCTGGAGGCCCCAGAGTTCACTCCTGAACCCCAAGGCGTGGTAAAGCTCAGGGCTGCCTGAACCCAGCCACACCAAGGCCTGGGAGCCCTTGGGACAAAAGGAAAGACAGGACACGAAGCGCTGTCGGTTTGGTTTTTCCGGGTCATCTGCAAGGTGTGTCCCAGGAAACCCCATCCAAGCAGGGATGACAGCAAGATCTGCAGACAAGCACATGGATCTAATAGTTTCAAGTCAACCATCTTTAGTTACCACATTTCCTTTTCAACTAACCAATGGAGTGGTATGCCAAAATTATTAACCCTGGTAAAAATATGAGACAGATGCATCTGCAAGTTGCATTTTCACTAGGCTTGGGGAACAAAGGAAATGAAAAGTCAGGACCTTGTATTTTTGGGCAGTTTTCTGGCTTATGTATTCAAGTTTTAGCCAAAGGTATGTGGATTTCAAGAATGCATAAACATCTAGCACAAATATCCAAGTAACTTTTCATTGCTCTGTCTACACAGCTCTTTACTTATTTCACATATGGCAATAATCTATAAAGACAGAGCATACACTTTGTTAAATTTCATCCTTCCTCAGAGTGATAGGCATTGCTAAAAATAAGGCAGGCCATCACATACTTTGAAGTGATTTTTTTCCTTTTTGACTCACTGGAATATTACAGACCAGTTTCCTCAAAGCAGGATGGAGCGCTGCTGCTGCCTGGGGATTCTCCTGTGTTTTCTCAGATCTCTTTCCCTGTCACGGCAAAATTCCAGGGGCCAGAGTCAGGTAAAAGAGACATACAGAGACCTCAATGCTTTATTATTCATGACGCTGAAATTACAGTGCCACCTGTAGGACATCCATAAAAAAATTTATTTGGGCCTTGCTGGTGCCACGTTTGCCAGTTATAATTATAGGGCTTTCTAATAGTCTTGGCGGAAGAGTAGGAACATAAAAACCAGATGACTCATGTCAGTCTACAGGGAGTTACTTGAAAGCTTTTTTCACATAGAGCAAAATGCATCAGCACATCGAGAAGAGGATATTTTGCTACAAAGATGGGTCTTTTGTGGGAGGAGGATGTGCCAGTACAATACATTCACAGTCCATCCACTTCAGAGCTTGTGCCAGTGTAGGCAGGAGAGATCTGCCACATCCTCAACCACTTCCAGTCAAGACAGACATCACCCTTGAATCTAAAGAAAGTTTCCATTGTGGCTGCACACTTTTTGTTTGTTTGTTTTTAACTTTTCCACACTTAATTTAGTTTTTAACTATGGACCATGTTACCCGTGTTTTTAACTATGGACCACGCATCACACTTTATTGACCAGTATTTGCATTGCATTCGTATGTTACTTTGCACCAGTGTTGAGAAACACTCATATATCCTTCAAAATATACCAACAAACTGGTTTTTATGTTGCTTTCCCTCTTTTTTTCCCTCTCTTTACCAAGAGAGTATTTTTCCACTTTTCTAAGCCATAGCTAAGGCAATGTCTCTAAAGTCTTCTCTCCAATGTATCATTTCAAGATATAAGGTAAGACAAGAGTAAGCAGATGCATCTTCGTAGCTAAATGTCCATTAATAACATTTGAAGTGGAAAGTACTCAACTGATTTACTTAACAGCTCTGTTGCTGCAAATGAACTTTAAAAGAGGAGGTGTGCAGAATGTTCAAGGGCAGTTTCTGCTTAATGTTCAACCATGGTCAGAATCAGAACAAAATATTCTGACAGCTGAGGAAGGGAATGGTGAATAATATAATGGATTTAGGAATGCTTTTGTTTAGATCAACGGCAGTTTTGTGTGGAGTATTATGTAACATAGCCATCACCAACAAACAATAGAAAGAATCTGTAGGACTAAAGAGAAAAGAGTGAAAAGAATGGTCAAGAATCTCCAGGGGGAAAAAAACTCTTGTAGGAAGATGGATTTTAATACAAACATGGATTTTAATACAAACAATGCTCTGTAGAGTGGCTTGACTGATAAGGGATTCAACATAAATAGTTTAGATTATGATTTATATAGGGAAAACACATCTCTTTCTCAGTCATGTAAAACAAAAAGGGAAGGAACAAACAATGAAAGGTGATAAAATGAAGAGAAGGAAGTGGATTCAAGCACAGTGTTTGGAACTTTAGTACAGAATTGAAGATATTATTCTGTGAAACAGGGCAAATAGTGATTCACTAATTGCAGAGAGCGGTAAATTAAGTAGTTTCCAGGAGCATTAGGTTAAAACATTCATGGCAAATTTCACAGCATAAAAATATTATTATCTTAGTTTTATTAGCTTCTTATGGCCACAGCAGGGGCAAAGAGTAAAAGACCACTAATTTTTGAGGTAGGTGCACAACACAGGAATAAAAATTGCAGTTGGTTAAGTGATGCAGAGAGTTAAAAAAATTATTTATATAGTTGTGCAAATACAGGCTGTAGAAATCACTAGGTTTCCACCCAGGGAGTAATGGAAGGCTGGAGCAGAAAAAAGATTTCGGAAGGGACTTCCTGGCAACATGGCTACAAGGACACAAGAAAAATTGCAGGGGAGAACCAAAAATATTTAGAAATTTCCAATTCCTGTTTATCTGTGGGAAAATAAGGGGTTGTTGGAAGCAGAACAACCAGAGTCATATGTGTCAGGGCACATATGAACCTGAGGGCAGCTCACAGCAATGAGTGACACCTGGTGAAAGCAGGCAGGTTAAACTACTTTTCCATTGTGCTCCTACAGCAGATTTCAAATCCATTGGAACTGGGAATTGCACAGCAGAAAACATATCTATCTGGTTAAAAACTCAAAACACAGCATCTGTACTTTCTCCTTGAGCTGAGCAGCAGTTGTCACAGAAAAAGGAAAAAAAAAAATCACCCAGTTTGCATTTCATTTGTAATAAAATCCCATTAGAGACCATATTTTTTATTCAAAATGCTCTGTTTTTGTTTCTCACTCGACAGAAAAGCGAAGTGTCACCTGAATTTTCCTTTGCCTACTCAGCTGACTAAGTAACCAATGAATGCACCAAAGGGTATGGGAAAGCCGCTGAAAGCAGATAACATATCACTTACCAACAAACCTATTGGTTGCATGACTCCTGTCACAGGCTGTAGAGACCACAAGTGGGATGAGATGAGTCTCTGTCAACCAATATGATTCATATTTGCCAAACCCACCTGTTACAGGCAAATCAGGTGTCACCAGCACTTTATGATTTCAAGCTACTGACTTGCACAGCCATAAAGTTTTCCTACAAAGCAGTAAAGATGTTCCAGCTTCCCCTGTGAGCTTTTTTTTCTATTTTAACTTGTCTCAGTTAATGAAGTGAATTTGAAACAGAGAGCATTAACCAGACTTTGGATACTCCAGTGTTGAGAGAATGGCAGGGGTTTATACACATCACCTCAGTTTCATATTTCTCTCTCCCCCAGATCAAGACACCTTTGTGAGAGCATTATTAGCAAAATAAAAGGGGAGGAAATCAGCTGTATATTTACCTTTACCACTTGGATAAATCCCAGTGTGAGACTTTGAGACTAGAGTGCGGATGGACAACGTGAAACTGGAAGCCTTTGAGCAGGGAAGAAGCACTCAGAGGCTCCAGGCCTGATTCTGGCACTGGCTTACCACTTGGCTTTGAACGCCCTTCTTCCACAGCTTTACCTCCACACTTTTAGAGGTGGTACACAATAATTACCTACACAGGAGGAATTTTATGAAAATTTAGTAATTAATTCCTCTAAGGTATTTGGAGTTTCCCAGATAAACTGCTTCACAGGCGGGAAGCATATGAGCTGGTTTTATAAGGGCAGCATTATCGGAAAAGAAAAACACCTTTAAAGTGGCCAGAAGATCGCTTAAACAGCTTGCAAACAAACAGTTGCCAAAGTTAAGCATTAGACACTGGTTTTATTGTGGCACTATACTAATCAAGGACTTCAGCATCTGTACAGAATCCTAAATCCCACTCTTTGCTTCAAAGTCGTTTCTTGCACAACCTTATGCCACTGCTCTCCTTTCATCTTTGATAAAAAGCCCTCAGCAGCTCTAGTCACATTAGCACTACTGCTGCTTGTTGTGGCTGTATATGTTTAAAATGCCTGACAGAGAGCCTGCAACAGCTTCCCATCGTAAATATTGACATAGGCGCTTCTATCACTAACCTGGTGACAGAAACTGGGTGTTCCAGGTGCACTGGGAATGTGGTGCACTTGCAAGATGGCCAGCAGGCTCTAGGGATGGAAGCACAGCCAGGAGACTGAGGGACAGGATCATACCCCTCTGTTTGGTTTGAACCACATCTAAACACTGTATCCAATTTGGGGCACACGCCCCAGTATAGGAAAGATGGTGACAAACTGAAACAAGCTCAGCAGGGGACACCAAGATGGTTGGAGCTGAATGATTGGTTCCATGAGATGTTGAGGGACTATGACACTTCCAGCTTGGAGCAGGGACAGCTTCAGGTGCCCTCTAGTAGCAGCCCTCCACCACCTGTGAGGAGATCAGCAAGACTACGGAGATGGGCTCTCACCAGTGGAACACAGCAGAACACTGAGACATAAGAAGCAGAAGTTGAAACCGGAGAGCTATAGACAGAGAATAAAGAAAACCTCCTTCTTTATGAGGATGGTGGGAACAGTCACCCAGAGAGATTGTGCAGCCTCTGTCCTTGGAAAACCCTGATGGAATAAAGCCCTGAGTGAGCTGGTCTGAGCTCATAGCTGATCCTGCTGGGAGCTGGAGGTTGGACTGAGGCCTCCTGCCTGGGTGGTGCAATAAGCCTGTCATTCTCTGTTAGTTCCAAACCTTCATCTGACCAGCAAATCATCCAAAAACCTGTAGAGAAAATATTAAAATGTCTTCCCAGAAGAAGATAGACACATATATTTTCAAAAGCAGGATATGTATGAACACAAACACAAGTTTAGGACAATCTGTGACTTGTACACATGCAAAAATCTATGTTAAAATCCAACCATAAAATATCACTGTTAGGGATATGATAATGAACTAAGACTACATAATTTCAAAAAAATATGTTCCTTTAGATGCTATCTTTTCTCACCATGACAAACATCCTTCTCCTTCGTTCGTATATTTCAGCTGCTCTGTCAAGTCATCCAAACAACGTTTTTAAAGTATATTTTTTCACACACAAAAAAGGGATAAGGCCTTTATCCAACTATTTGGTATTTAAAAAATTATTCAGGAAAAGAGAAGAGTTGTTGTATGTAACAGTTTACTTGAGAAGAAAAAAATTTAAAAGGAAAAATAATGAACAACGTGCACATTTTTTGCATTCTAGCTCAACTGTTTGTATTCCAATTGCATGGTCATTTAGCAAAAGCAAAAATGAAAAAAAATATTTCTTGAAAATGAAAATATCTAAAAGTGCTTGAAAGTCTTCTAAAAATGCCCCGTATTGTTTTCACACATCTTAAGTTTATTTTTTCAAATAATTCTAGGGTTGTGCTCTAAGATTACTAAGGCTAGCCCATCTACTTTCTTGTAAAGAACCCAGAAGAGGGAGATCCCATGCCAGTTGTAAGATAAACAGATAAAAAGCCAATGCAGCTATTGACTTAAATCATTAAATTCAACAATTCATCAGCAATTCATCAATAAACTTTAATTACTTTATATATAAGTCACTGAGAGTACATTGAATTCAATTCTACTTTAAGGTCACATGAATTACGCTTAAATTCAAATACTGCCGTGATACAGCCATCTGAAATTCAGAGTCTTCAAAAATCCATAACTTGCAAAAGGTCAATTTTTGAGACATTGGTAAGAAAAGGCTGTCATACTATGGTTTGGTTGGTTGGGCTTTTTTGCTGCTTGCATGTCTATTTATCAAATAATGGCTTTTCAAATTATACTACCATTAGGTTCATGCACATCATCTAAATTCATTTGGGTTAACTGAATTTGCCCAAACAAATTCTCTCCCTCATTTCCCCTGCGGGCATTCCCTCTGGGCTGAGGGAAGCTGACTGCTGAGCTCTCACACCTCTGAGGGACAAAGGAGGTCACACAGCAACGCCAACACATTCTCCAGGAAGAGCAATGACCTCAGCTGCATGTTTGCCACTTCTCATCAGTCCTTTTTGCTGAGGCTGCAAAGCATTCGCAATTGCTGCTTCCTCTTTCTCTCTCTTCCTCCCCCACAGCATTCGTTCCAGGCCCAGCAACAAACTTATCAGGTGAGGAGGCTGAAGGCTGCTCTCCAGTCATCCTTTCTGCCCAGCTATCATTTTTGACCTTACTCCACTCCCCCAGGTTATTTGCATTTTTCATCCTCAGCAGTCAGTCATAGTAAGGTGAGAGAAGGGAATAAAAGCATCTTGTGATGCATCTTAGTCAACGTTTGGGTCACTGTGGTCTAGTGGTTAAAATCTCCCTCTCTATTTTGAATAGGCTCCTATGATAACGCCTAAGCACAAGGCTTCAAGAAATGCATTTGGGACTTGCTGCTCCTTTTTTACCAAGTCTTTTTTTTTCCTAGGTTCACATGTTCCTCAACAGGGAATTTCACCTTGGTAAAGACTCAAGCTTGGAAATCTCCAAATAGCATAAGGAAAACAGCTCAGTGTTAAACCCATGGTATACATGAGAAATGTGAAAATGTTAGGACTAGATTGCACCCTGACTAAAAAAACATAAAAGCCTAAGAACTTGTGACACATCTACCAACACTTTTACATTGCTAATGACAGCAATTCTGTGCAAAGGTGCTGAAGTCTCCCATGCAGACTTGTCCTCCTCCCAGCCAAGGATATCACACCTGGTTCTCCTTTGTAGTGAGAGTGATTGCTTAGCCATCTCTCAGAAAGGCTTCCAAACAACCTTGATTAAGAAGACATTATTATCTATGGTATTGTCAACTCTAATTTTCAAACTCGTCACCACAAGCAGCAATTTATTTTCCTTTTATATCAGAACTGACCAGTGTTTGGCACCCCTGAAAGCACCCTGGCTAAATAGGGAGCTCTCAGAGGAATTCAGAGAAAAAAAGGGAGTTATTGACCTTTGGAAGAAGGGGCAGGCAACTCAGAAAGAATACAAGGATGTTGTTAGGTCATGTAGAGAGAAAGGAGGAAGCTCAGCTAGGACTCAATCTGGCCACTGCTGTGAAAAATAATAAAAAGGGGTTTTAGAAAAACATTAACAATGAAAGAAGGGTCAAGGAAAATATCCATTCTTTATTGTACGCAGGGGGGAACATTGTCAACAAGGATAATGAAAAGCCTGAGGTACTTAATGCCTTCTTTGCCTCAGCTTTTAACAGAAAGACCTGTTATCCTCGGGGCAACCAAGCCCCTGAGCTGGTAGACAGAGACAGGGAGCAGAAAAAATCCCTGCAGTCCAGGAGGAAGTAGTTAATGACCTGTTTAGCCACTTAGACACAAGTCTACAGGGCTTCAGGGGATTCACCCAAGCGTACTGGCTGGTGGAAGCACTTGCCCAGCCACTCTCCAACATTTATCCTCAGTCCTGGTTAACCAGGGAGGTCCCAGATGCCTGGATATCAGCAAATGAGATGTTCATCTACAAGAAGGGTTTGAAGGAGGNAACCAGGGAGGTCCCAGATGCCTGGATATCAGCAAATGAGATGTTCATCTACAAGAAGGGTTTGAAGGAGGATCCAGGGAACTACAGGCTTGTCAGCCTGACCTTAGTGCAAAGGCAGGTCATGGGGCAGATGAACTTGAGTGAAAAAACATGGCAAGTACAAGACAACCAGGG
>VZRV01003204.1:11318-66812 GCA_013398115.1 Falcunculus frontatus
ATGGCATGGCATGGCATGGCATGGCATGGCATGGCATGGCATGGCATGGCATGGCATGGCGTGGCGTGGCATGGCATGGCATGGCATGGAATGGAGTGGAAAGGAATGTAATGGAGTGAAATAGAATGGAATGGAGTGGAATGGGACAGAATAGAATATTACAGAGTAGAATAGTTTCTTCCAGTTTAGTTGGAAGGGACTACAACCACCATCTCATCCATTTACCTGAGAATTCAGGGCTTCCCCAAGCCAGAGCATGCCATTGCAAAGGCCTTGTCCAAATATCTCTGAGCACTGACAGGCTTGGGGCATCCATCTCCTCTCTGGGAAGCCTCTTCCAGTGTTTGGCCACCTCTCAGTAGAAAAATGTTTCCTAATGTCAAGCCTCAACCTGAATTGTCTCCAAAATTCATCGGAGGGCAAGTTTGAAGAAGAGCATCCCTACAGCACCCTGCTCTGAGTTTAACCCACACCCAGAGAAGAACAACCGAATGCTCTCCTAAGAGATTATGTCAAAGGACATTTCAGAAATTAAGGGATGACAAAACTGCACCTGATTGTGGACTCTGGGTTTTCTCCCCTCTTTCTGGGTGCCAGGGAGTTTTACAAGGTATTTGATAACCACACCTGTCTGTCCTCCCCAACTGAGCACCCTATGGGAGGGTGTTGTGAGCAGGGGAGGCCCGGCACCACACAACTTCAGTTTTCCAGTCTCAGAGGGGTTCTGGGAGGCCTCAGGGGAAATTTAGGGTAGAATTTTGGAGGCACTTTTAGCAATTGGTGGCAAAAGACGAGTGAAAACAAAACCCGCTAAATTTGTCTCCTGAGAGGTAACTCAGAGCACTAGGACAGGCTGTAAAGGCTGAGAACTGTCTTCCCCCATGGGGATCAGCCTCCGTGGGCAGCACGGACAACAGGGGCTGAGAAAGCTCTTAAGGAAGCAAGGAAACTGGGCAAATCCATGCTAGCAGTGACACACAGCTCATTAGAGCTGCCCCACCTTTGCATTCCCACATCCACCGAGCAATTGAGTCATTTCTGACCGTGGCGACCTGAGCCACAATCAGGTGGCCCCTTGAATCAGCACCTCAAATAAAACTTCTGGTATTTCCTTTGCTTTTGTTCCTGCTCGGTCACTTCCATGACGTTCTTTATCCTGGAAGGTGCTGCTTTGGCATTTCATTTTAGATTGCTTTTGCCCCTGATCTAGAGAGCATCTCACAGTCATCAAGACACAAAATAAAATAGCGGTTCTTTATTTGTTGGCAGACTTAGCCACTGGTTGCATCCCCAATGTCACAGCTGTGTCACTGCCAAATTAAATGTCACGCATACATAAATACACATAGGCATATGTACATTACATATACATACATGTGGAGGTTGTTCGGTTGTAATGGAGGTTTTGTCTTATGAATCACAGAAAAGATTTATGGATATTGATGCATATTTGTTATACTGATTCATAGACTCATGGAATGGTTTGAGTTTGAAGGGACCTTGAAGATTATCTCGTTCCATCCCCTGCCATGGGCAGGGACAGCTTCCTCTAGCCCAGGTTGCTCCAAGCCCCGTCCAACCTGGCCTTGGACACTTCCAGGGATCCAGGGGCAGCCACAGCTTCTCTGGGCACCCTGTGCCAGGGCCTCCCCACCCTCACAGGGAAGAATTATGTGCATATAATGCAAATATAAAAAATCCTGAATTAGGTAATCTGATAATTAAACATCTTTTTCCTTTCCTTATAAAAATAACCTTGGTAGAGGATGGAACAAATCAGGTGTTTTACACATGAAAACCTGCCAAAGGCTGGTTTCTTCTTTGATGTTAAATCCAATTAAATAATGTTCTGTATTTCCTATTATTTTTGGATGTGAGTGACCAGTGTGGTTGCCCTTGCACAGATATTTGTAACAGACATTAGGATCCACGTGACTGAAGAACGAATGGAAGAGTCTGAGTGTGGAAGTGTCAGAACTGAGAGATACTAAGCCTCAGATTAAAACAAAGGACAGATCAGAATCATCATGAAGTCCTGAATCATGGGAAAAAGTTACATCCAAAACCCCACTTTGGGTTACCAGTTCAAGGAGAATGTAAGGGATGGGATGGTGACTCTGAAATCAGCACCACCTCTTCTCTGTGCTCCTGCATTTACCCCAAACCATTCAGCCCCATATTCTTTGGTGCTCTGGGTTGCTTTGGTGAGTGAAATCAGCTCTGGTTTAAAACCAAAATCCCTTTTCCTTCTGAGTTCCCACTGAGCCTCCTATCCTGGCTGTTGTGATGCTGCATCATGAGAAGTGTGTTCTGTAAAAAACAATTCAGAAGCGTTGTTCTTAGCCAAGCACACAATTATAACAGGTAGCTTTTGTCTTTTAGTCAGTGTAATTTGAGTTTTCAGGCCTTTTAGGCCTGTGGGCAGTGATTGTCTCTCTGAGAATAAGGCTATGGATCCTTGGAGGCACCAGAGAGTTGTATTAAATTGGTATCATTTTAATAGTCTGGTCTGGGTGAGAAATAAATTGAGTTTGAAATGTTCCCTTGTCAGGACACTGCTTCAGAAATAACCTAATCTTGCAATCTCAGCTCTGTTCCAGCTTCTAAAACTTGCTGTAACAGTGGAGTTCACCCAGTTCTGTCATTTAAATGTTGTCATTAGGCTCTGATTGATGAGGAAAGGTTCTCAATATGCACTGCTCTTTTTTTCCGTGTTTATTTAAGCTCCATCCAGATCAAAATATTTCTCACTTCCCCTCATTTCTCATTACACTTGAAAGGTTTTTGTGTATAATTATTGGCTAGTGAAGATAAGTGGGGTTTTATATTTATTTATTTTTTGTTCTGCAATTTGTTACGCTGTTTATCTCTCAGTCAAAAGAAAGCGAGGCTAGAAAATGTAATGAAGTGTTCATCTATCATCCGTGGGCTTTGCTTCCTGATAAAGGAGGCTTCATTTGGGTGTTATTTCGTTAACATGCACTTCTCTGACAAATTCAAAGCATCAAGAAAAAGCAAGAGAAGCCTTAATTGAGGTTTTCTTGGAGATAATTAACTGAAGGGCTTGTAAGATATGAGCAAGGTTTTGTTATTAAGACAGGAGAGAAAACTCATATTTCCTTCAGCTCAGGATCATTCCGCAACAACTGCTCCTGGAGGAAAAGTAATTAAGAAGAGCTGCAGTTTTACAATAAACCTCGTCTAATGAACAGAATTAACATTCCTTTTTTAATTTTTATATAAAATTCTAAATATTATTAGCATAGTCTACTTGCTGAAATAGCGTTGTGCTGCATTTGAGGTTTGACGTTAAAGAATAGAAACCAGATTTTCATTAAATGAGAAGTAGGAGTCACTTTTTTGAACAACATTTACTTTAACCACTTTCCTCACTTTTAACCACTTTCCTTAAATGACAGAGGAACCTCATCAGTTCCAAACAAGGATTTCTTTTGACAGACCAATCTCTCTTGGAGTGTGTGGAGACAAGTGGCAGTGCTCCTCAGCAATGAATTTATTTGTTCAGGGAACAATTCCTTTTCACAACATGTCCCCACCTGGGAAATCTATCCTCCAGGGAAGACGGAAGCATACGTTTCCCCGGGATTGCAATCCTTCTCCAGTCAGCCCTCATTCCTCCTAAGAAAAATGCCAATGTTCCCTTTTGCCAAGGATAAGTGTTTCAGTTCTCTAGCTCTCACTTCATATGAGTTTTTCATTTCAACCTTTTCTTCAATTCATCGCAAAGTTTTGAGGTTTTGAGTGGAGAGAAGGAAGAATCTTTTTGGGTTGTTTGGCCAGTTAGACTCATTTTGATTGAAATGAAGAAATACCAGCAGTTTTAATAATAATAAAGAAGAAGAAGAATTAATAATAAAGAATAAAACCAGGAAGGAATCACGTTTTGGACAAGAAAGAGTCCATGAGAATAGTGCAAAATATGTGGGTCCTAGAAAAATGTGTGCAGTTTTCTCATTGCTATTACCAGCTGTGCCCTCAGAAACTCTTCCTTATTATGAGTCGCTCTTTGTTTTTAGAAGAATCAAAAACTGTCCCCAAACACTCTGCAGAAATTGTACATACCCTGGTGTGCTACCTTTCACAGCACACGTGGGAGAAGGTCTTCATCAAAGGAAGTGTAATAATCTCAAAAATCCCAAATTATTGTAACTGTAACAAACACTGCAATTAGAAATGGTCCGTGCATCAAGGCCTCCCTTTGTTATTGATGTGAAACGGGGAAGAGTTCAGGGAATCCGAAGGCAGATTAAGTAATTTTTGCTCTGATTGTGCCATTTTTTCCCTTGTTAAAGGACGTGGCCATACCAGGAATGTGCATGATCTGTAACTGGGGGGATGTGCAGAACCAAAATCCCTTTGTGGTCACAGCCCCAAGGCTGCCAGAGCTCCAGGAGTGTTTGGACAATGCTCTCAGGGATGCACAGGGTGGGATTGTTGGGGTGTCTGTGCAGGGCCAGGAGCTGGATTCAGTGATCCTTGTGGGGCCCTCCCAACTCAGGATACTCTGGGATTCTGTAACTCCATGTCACAGTTTGGCAGTTCTGAGTGTTGATTACTCACAGAGTGCAGGGACTGTTTTTTCAGGGTGGTTGGATCATGGAGGGAGACTGAGCTGGGCCAGTGTAAAAATCAGTGTAAAAATCCAGACATTTGTCTTTTAATGACACATGCAGAAAAATGTGACCTGTAGTAGCTCCATCTTGAAGCACAGTGTCAGGATAAAAGAAAGGGGAGTCTCATGGAAATTTTATCTGAAATTAGCTTATGTGAAAGATGGGGAATCACAGAATCATGGAATGGCTTCAGCTGGAAGGGACATTAAAGCTCATCCTGTCCCCGCCTTCCCCTGTCCCAGGTTGCTCCAAGCCCCGTCCAACCGGGCCTTGGGCACTCCCAGGGATCCAGGGGCAGCCTCAGCTTCTCTGGGCCAGGGTCTCACCACCCTCACAGGGAGCAGTTTCTTCCTAACATCCCATCTAAATTTCTCCTCTTTTAGTGTGAAGCCATTCCTCCTTGTCCTCTCACTCCAGGCCCTTGTCCAAAGTCCCTCTCCAGCTCTCCTGGAACCCCTTTAGGCCCTGCAAGGGGCTCTCAGGTCTCCCCAGAACCTTCTCCGGTTGAACACCCCCAGTTCTCCCAGCCTGGCTCCAGAGCAGAGGGGCTCCAGCCCTTGGAGCATCTTTGTGGTCTCCTCTGGACTCTCTCCAGCAGCTCCACGTCCTTCCTGTGCTGGGCACCAGTGCTGGAGGCAGCTCTGCAGGTGAGGGGGCTCCTGTGTAACACACTGGATTATTTAATGCTGCCCAAACTGCTCCACACATCTCCTGACATTTTCCTATCTGCCCCAGCACAGGACTGGAACAGGGGAATTGATGATCTACACAGTGGCCTCAGGAGGAACAGAGAATCCTAGAATTGGACACAGCTGTAGAATACAGTTTTCACAGCATCCTTCCCAAAAGTTTAGTGGCTGCTGTAGGTACCCAGATGGGGCTCAGAAAGCTGAGGTGGCTTCTCAAAAATCTGGCCAAGGCATGAGGTTTCCCTCCAAAACCTGGTCCTCAGGCTCTCATGCTCCTGGTTCCAGTTCCCTGCCACATCAGGAGCAAGAGGATGGTTCATAACTGCTGAAATGATCCCTAGAAAGAGCAATGGTTGAGGAGTTTTCAAGAGTGTTGTTGATGTATTTCCAAACCTCTTCTATCCCACACTATGAAAAGAAGATGCTGATGCTTCCAGCACCTCCAAGAGACATCCCTAAGTACAAAGTGTAGGAATTTAGGCCTAGAGGAAAAAGGGTAGAAATAAGAATGCTAAGGATACTATCCTAAAAGCAAGGAGCACAGCTGGGGGGGGGGAAAAAAAAAGATAAAAAGTTGTAGAATTTCTTCTAATGTCTATAGAGCCTTTGGTTTTTTACTGCTGTTACCAACTTTCATCTGACTGAGGAGTTTTTCAAGCCTTTGGAGAGCTCCCCAAATCAATCTCTTTGAAATGTGTGTATTTGTGAAATGGCTGCTATTTCCCACAAGTGATCTGTCAGTGTCTTGGCTGAGCCCTCACTTAATAGAGCCTCAAATAAACTTGCTGCCTACCCAGAGCCTTTCAAGTTTCCGAGCTCAGGAAGCCCTGCATCCCTCCTCATTAGTGCTGCTGGATTCCCACATCCACAGCTCACGTCCCTCCCTTCCGTTAAACTCTCCAGCTGGGCCTCGGATCGCCTTCATCACCGTGGCTTTTAAGTGGACAAATTTATTCTCTTGATGAATTTATCCTCAAGGCAGATCTGATTTAATTACACCACTGGTCATATATGAGCAGAGAATATTTTTGTACCTGTTATCCAGAAGTTATTGCTTGGACAAGCTTTGATTTCCTTCCAAGTTTTAGTTCCAGTTTTTCAGGAATTCTCCTCACTTTGATTCCAACAAAAGTAACTCATAAGGAAGAATAAATCCCAAGGAAGAAGAGAAAGGACATTTCTCTGGGCTTTTCCAAAGCAGTTTTCTTCCAAGGATTTACAGCTACTGGAATAAATTTCTAACTTAAGATCAGAGTCAAGGTACACAAGTGAAAATTAATTAAACTCTGCTCTGAGTTGTTTAAATCCAAGAAAAACCTTACTAATCAAGACAATAGTTTAGAAATTGGAAGGGGATAGTCGAGATCTCAGAGAGAGGAACCCAGATCTTCAAGAAAGTTCATCTCTCACTTACAGAATCAGGATGCAATTAATTAATTTCTAAATAAGTATTTTCCATGTTAATAAGGTATTTCTGTATTAATTGAGCTCTGAACAGATTCTTGTGGAAGTTTGCTTTCCAGGTCCTGCATCTTTCATTGATGTGTGGGAGATTTCTTTCTTGAGTGCACATAAAATAAGCCAGAAAATGGTACAAACTGAAGAGGTGTTAATGTAAAATAAATTCATTTTCAGTGAAGTTTGTTCTTTCAAGGTAGAGAAGTTTTCTATCAGAGTTCTGTGGGTCAATGAGATGGAGTTGCTTCAACAAACACTGTTCACTTCTAACAAATTCTTTTAAACCCTTCATATTACTGAATTTAATTTCAAGGCATTCCCATTTGACTTTTCCTCTTTTTTTTCATATTGCTGGAATTTTTCTTGTCATGGCATACTATGCAACCCTGAGCCCCTCAAATTCTTCTTAATGATCTGAAAACTTCAACAACGTGGTCCAATGTGGATGGAGTCAAGTGCTGAGGACCTGGATTTGGATAATAGAATTCCCAGTTGTGTGAGGTGAAAGAAGAAGTGGAATTGTTTAAAATTGCTTTATGTTGCGGAAGGCAGAGGTGCATGAGTAGAGCAAAGTGAAGTTGGCTGTAATTGATGGAAAAATTCAAATGTCAGAGCTCTACAGACTACAAAAACCTGAATTTTCCTCAGACTACAAAAACCTGAATTTTCCAGGATCATTCTATCAGTGTAGTCCAGACTATGGAAAAGTACTCTTTTTTGGAAAAAAACCCAGCATTAACAAATTGTAACAGTTCTAAAAATGTTGTCCTTCAAAGTCCAGTGCTATCCAGGAGAACTCATCTCCACTCTGTTATTACTAAATTAAAGGGGCTGAGTCACATAGAAGCTTGTGTGAAAAGATAGCTTTAGAAATCAAATTGTGGTTTTCCTAATAATTATTCAAACATGACATTTTTGTTAAACTCTATCAGTATTTATCAGTTCATGTCACTTTAATGGAGGACAAGATGACAGGAGCTGAATGTTTCAATGCAAAATAATATCATGCTAATTTCTATTGTTATTTCAAGGCATTTTCTTTCTCATTTTAATAAGTCTTCTCTCCATTCCTTTGGATTTTATTTTGCACAAAGGATGGTTGGGGAGTTCTTTGGGTTTTGTTATTATTTTTATTTTCTTTTAGGCTGGAAATACAGGACTGCATTGAGGAACTTTCAAAGCAGTGATGATTTCTGGAGATTTAACAAAGATTAAAGCTATTTTTTCTGATTTTTTACACTGCACTTCCACAGGTAGCTCTTCTTTTTTAGGACACTGGTTGTTAGAGGTGTGTCAGCATTATTGTCTTAATCAGGAAAATTAAATTTGCTCTATAATGGAACTGCTGAACTTCGAGTCCCAAATATTCAGCTTTGTTCAGATCTGTTATCATCTGTCTGAAATAGGAGAGAAATTAATCCTCCAGTTTACCTCTTCTCTCAGATTTTTAGAGGTGAAAAGGGGAGAGAGAACAGTTGGAGGTTACTTGGGTAGCCATCATTGATAAATAAGCTGACCAGATTATTTTTTTTCCTTATTTTTATTTTTCTTATTTAAAAGAAAACCCCACAATCGCCAAAAGAATTTAAATCAAAATTATGAAATGTGTTGAAGTCCTGTAAATCTTTTTTTTTTTTTAAATGTGACTTGATGTTGAGGAAGAAACTCATATCCTTCAGTGAGATTTTGCCTTTTTTTAGCGGTCTTTAAAGGCTCGGATGCTACATTATCTTACAAAGTCAATCAACAGGATTTAATCATTTAGACAAGTGATATACTGTGTGTCATATTTTATTTTTTATAAATGAACACGTATAGATGAGATGAAATAGATGCAATTTATGAACTCAAAGAATGCCAGACTCCATGTGGACTAAAGCAGGTTTCTTCTGTTTCTTGTATAGTAAAGGTTGTATAGATTCAGTCAGTGGTAAGAGTAGTTTTAAATAATAATCATGGCGCCCAAATTATTTTTAAAATGAGAAATAACATTAGTTTTACATGTGGCTTCTACTTTTTTCCTTGAAAAGTTTACTTACAGTTGCTTTTCCCGAGGAGCAGACAGAAGATCAGCAAATTGTCCACGCTGGAAAATGGATCCAGGCCCAACCCTCTCCCTCATTACATTGGAGTCAACAGCGAGACTCAAAATGAAGCACTTCCAGAGACATTGTCTGATAACCTGTGAACTTTTGGGCATCAAAAATTCCTCAGGGAGACAAGTCCTGAAATCCAGCACTGAATTTTCTGCCAGTTTAAGGCTGATTCACACTCCCTGGCTCCTTTTCTCTGGTGCTTTCTGTCAGCAGAGGTCAGTCTCCCTACCCTCATTTTTCTGGTTGGAAAATAATGAGGCACAGAGAGATAGACCTGGCTTGTCTAAACCCCCCAGCAGGTGCAGGTGGCTTTAGGGCCTCAGGTCAGAAGGCCCAGCACTGACAATTTGTTGCATCCAAGTTACAAAATTTGCGCTGCTTCAATTCCCACAAGTTTCTTACACTTGTAATCCTTCTAACAGCAAAAGGATCATGCCTGGAACACAAAGGCAAGGATTAATTGCATCCCCCAGCGTGGGCAGCAGGGGAGGGCTGGGGATTCTGCCCTGTGCCCTGCTCAGGTGAGACCCCACCTGCAGAGCTGCCCCAGCCCTGGGGCACAGCACAGGAAGGGCCTGGAGCTGCTGGAGAGAGTCCAGGGGAGGCACCAGGATGGTCAGAGGGATGGAGCAGCTCTGCTGGGAGGAGAGGCGGGGAGAGCTGGGATTGTTCAGCCTGGAGAGGAGAAGCCTTGGGGTGACCTCACTGTGGCCTTGCAGGGCCTGAATGAACTGAAAAGAAACATGGAAAGAGACTGTTTAGAAGGGCTTGGAGTGACAGCACAAGGGAGAATGGCTTCCCACTGCCAGAGGGCCGAGCTAGATGGGATATTGGGAAGGAATTGTTCCCTGTGAGGGTGGGGAGGCCCTGGCACAGGGGGCCCAGGGAAGCTGTGGCTGCCCCTGGATCCCTGGAAGTGTCCAAGGCCAGGTTGGATGGGGCTTGGAGCAGCCTGGGACAGTGGAAGGTGTCCCTGCCCATGGCAGGGGGTGGAACAGGAGGAGTTTTAAGGCCCCTCCAACCCAGGCCGTTCCATGATTCCTAGGTTTTCTGAGTTGTTAGTCAAAAGTCTTAGAAACTTAATCAGAGTATTACTACAAGGAAAGTCACAATAATGCTAAAAGTGCATTTAAAATGCTATGTGCATATCCAGACTTCTTCAGAATCTTCTGATGTTATCCTGTTTTTCCATTGCTCATCTGGGACTTGCTATCAGTGGCTTCAGACTGGGGCTGGAGGGCATTTTAGTGGTGGTGTCACCCTGAGGCCCTTGCCAGGGGAAGCCTGTTGTTCACAGCTTCTTGCCCTTTGCCATAACATTCATTGGAGTCATTTGGATGTTGTTGCTAACCTGCTGTTACACGTTAACATGCTTTTATCTATCTTTTTTGTCCTAAGTCCATCTTGCATTTGAATTGTACCTATAGAGTGAGTTTATCCCAAGGCTGAGCTCCTTTGGTGATTGTTGAGTTGTTCTTTTGCTGCCCTCATCCTTTGTCTGGAGTTCCTAGGCCTCTGGTATACGAAATGTTTCTACAAATACATAAACAAAGGAGGGCCAAGAGGAGTCTCAATCCTTTCTTTCATATAGGGAAAACATTGGCACCAAGGGTGAGGAAAAGGCTGAAGTGCTTAATGCCTTCTTTGCCTCAGTGTTTAACAGCAAGATCAGACTGGAGTCCCCATTCCGGAAGGGATTGGAGAGCCACGTGGATGTGGCACTTGGGGACATGAGTTAGTGGTGGCCTTGATCAGTGATGAGCTAACAGTTGGACTTGATGGTCTTAAAGGTCTTTTCCCACCTGAATGATTCCATGATTCTAAGGGTCTATTCTGGGTCATGCATGACTCAGACTATGCAGAATAAATTCTTGGTTTTGATAGCTAAAGTTGCACTAACACAGCAAATGTCACACGAGTCAATAAATCCAGGTAATGGAACTGCAGGCAGTGCTCACCTGGTGGTTACAGGACTGCTGTCACAGCCAAACAAGCTCAAACAAATCTCCAGGCGGGCCCAGGCTGGCTCAGGAGCCTGTGCTGCAGCTCAGGACAGAATGCAAGGACCTGCAACAACACATTTACTGCTTTACAAAACTGCCACCCCTCCCTGGGCTGTGCCGTTCACCTGGAATGAGGAAAACGAGACTTTCCTTAACAACTGGGCCAAACCCAGGGAAACAGGGACCCAGGACAGGCTGATGGTGCAGTGAGGAAGGACAGGGATCTGCAGGGACAGGAAGGAGCGGTGCTGGCAGTGCCATCCCTTAATGACAGCCCTCAGAGCCCCCACACAAAGCAGGCACTTGGTAACGTGTGGCACTAATGGGAGCCACAGTGGCAGCTGCAGTAGTTCAGTGTTGCTCTTATTTTGGACAGTGTATTTGTTTGGCATGGCCTGGTTTTGGGTTGCAGGGAGGCTGCAAAGACGGCTCCTGTGAGAAGCTGCCGGACGCTTCCCACCATGTCCAGCAGAGCCAATGGCTGACAGCTCTGAAGATGGCCATGCTGCTGGCCAGAACTGGGCCAATGAGAGAGGCTGGTAACACCTATTTGATGGCATATATAAGAAGAAAATCAAAACAAAGTCACAGGGTTTTTGCTTCTAGTCCGAGAAGAGGAGGAGGTGAGAACATGTGAAGGAAAACAACATGGTGACACCAAGGTCAGAGGAGAAGGAGGGGCAGGAGGGGCTCCAGGTGCTGGAGCCGAGATTCCTCTTCAGGCCGTGGTGAAGAGCATGGTGAAGCAGCTGTGCCCCTGCAGCCCATGGGGATCCATGGGGAATGCAGAGATCCACCCGCAGCCCGTGGGAGAGGTGCCCACGCTGGAGCGGGTGGGTGCCTGGAGGAGGCTGTGCTCCAGTGGAAGACCCGGTGGAGAGAGGGGGCCCTGCTTCCAGGCCGGAGCAGCCTGTCCTTGGAGGACTGCACCCCGTGGAAAGAGACCCACGCCACAGCAGTTCACAGAGAACTGTTTCCCGAGGGAGGGACTCACGCTGCAGCAGGTGCGGTTTGGCTGCTGCTCGTGAGAGTGGACCCACGCCGGGAAGTTCACGGAGAACTGTCTCCCGTGGGAGGGACCCCACGGCCTCACAGGGAAGGACTCTTCTCCCGGAGCAGCAGAAGAAAATCTTGCTGATGGACTGACCAAAACCCCCCTGCCCTGCCTCCCTGTGTTGTCGGTGGGAAAGAGGGAGGGCCTGCGGTGGGGGGGAAGGTGTTTTAAGGGCTAACGTATTTCTCATAATCCTCCTCTGATTCTGTTAGTAATAAATTTCACTCAGTAATCAAGGTCGAGCCTGTTTTGCTCTCGAAATATTTCTTCTGCTCTCCTCATCTCACCCATGAAGCCTCCGTTAACCCTTTTTTCTCTTTTCCCTCCTTTTGGCCAGCTGTGGCAGGGGAGGCTGAGCGAGCGACTCTTGTGGGTGCCTGGTGTTGGGCCAGTGCCAAACCATGACAGAGCCTCTAAACGACCAGGTTACAATTACAACACGTTGCCAGCGTGGTCCCAGGTCAGCGTGGTCCCCCCAAAGGGGTCTTGTAACATCCACAGAACTCACTCAGTTATACTCTTTTGTCTCTAAAAATATTATCTTTCTTCCAGATAATTTTTAAAGACCTGACTTCCATGGTGTTTATTTCAGATCTTATATCTGACCGCAGGCTAGGAGTGAAAAGGCTCACTTAATCACAATACAGTTTTATGCAATCTCATACCAATGTAAGAGGATGTCATTCACACCATTCATAAATACAAGGTCTCTGATATTTGCCTGAATAATTCATAGCCAAAGAAAATATTTTTCTGCTATTTTAGACCACTAGATTATTAATTTTGTGGAAAGCTTTGTCTCAAATCATTCTGAAAAGACTTCTAATTTTGTTTGGGTTACACGTATATCAATATTTCACATATATCTATATTACATTTATGTGTAATAACACAAAGCTGTCAGGGGAGGTTTTTCTGGATATCAGGAAAAAATTCTTCCCCCAAAGGGGTGGTTGGGCACTGAACAGGCTCCCCAGGGAATGGTCATTGCTTTGAAAACCCCAAAGGTATTTCCTTTTCTTCTCTCCATCAAGCTGCTCTTCATGGCCAGGGAGAATCTGCTGAGGTAGCTTTGAATCAACATTTAATAATGAAAAAGGAGGTTTGGATTGAACATGTTGCTAAATATTCAGCCATAAAAGGGCATCCTCAAGGCCAGAATGAAATGTCTGAAATTTCTCATTTAAAACCTGACAGGCATGTCCTGGTTCCCTGCACCAGACCGTGCAAGGCAACAGCAGTCCAGGACCTGATCCTTTCAAGTACGTTTCCCAATTTTTTTCTGCAAACCAGAGTTCCTGCCCCCTTTCCTGGTCAGGGAACTATCAGTTTGTTGGGGTAAGGAGAAAAGGCTGTGTTGAAAGAGTTTTTTTCTGAAAGGTTTTCAGATTCAGGATGAGAAAGATCTTCAAATACCAAAATGTTGCTGAGGAGAATATGTTTTCTTTCCAAGCCCCCTCTCCTTTTTCATCCTGTTCTTCACTCTACATGCAACTTTTATTTGCCTTCAGTTCAATTTTCTCTAAGCCTCACTCTCCATTTGGTACCCTAAATACAATTAAATTGCAATATCCTGAGTGTGAAAAGGAACAAAATGATAGAAATGAGATAAAATGCACACCTTCAGAACTTTCACTCCTCTGACTGACTCTACTCTTCCTTCCCCAGTCATAGTAAGACGCTTTCAAATTTATTTTCCAACTTTTGAAAGCTGTTGTGTATCAGGCTCACTGAACTGCTGACTCCTCAGATTTCTTTAATAGAAAAGGAAACTTTCAAAGACACCCAGCTACCCACAGAGGGTGGGGAAAGAAAGCAGAGGTTAGAAAAGCAGTTAAAATAAATCTAAAATAATAAACCAAGTAAGATAATATTAAGGAAAGTGGAAAGAGCAGGAGAAGAATTGCTCCAACTCTTCTCCCTGGAGGAAGCTGGTAGCAGAGTAGAAATAATCTATAATGGAAAGGTGTGTTCACATTTTTAATGAAATGTAAAAGCAGAAAAACAAGTAATAAAAAATAATTAGACGTGTAAAAAACACGACCTGCAAGGAAGGATTAAAAGAGCCAAGGTAGCTTAGACAAGGGAAAACTAAAGGAAGATGTGGGAACAGTCAACAAACATGCAACAAGCTGCAAAAATCAGGAAAAAATGTCTTTTCTGAGGTGAATTAGTCGAGAGTAATGGGCTTAATCTGCAGCCAGGGATAACTAAGTCAGGAAAAGGACAAGGAAACATTGGTGAAGACATTATGAAGGCAACATCCTTGGTGGTATTTATTTCTCTTGAAGTGCTGAATTTTAGCCTGCTGAAGTCTCTGTCAGCCTTATTTTCTGTGATTCTCTCAACAGGGACATTAAATGTGTTTATAACGCAAAATGTTCCATCTGAATCAGATCTGAGGGATCTTCTTTTCCTAAATATTTCTTTTCTGAACCTGGTTTGCCTAAGCCTACATTTTCCTTCCTAAAACCCCTGAAACCACTGTCTAGTTTTGTGGATTTTGTCCTGGAGTGAGCTTGGGTGCTGCCCGGCGGGGGAGTGCCAAAGGTGAGAGGTTCAAACAGCTCCAGGAGACACTCGATGCCCTTTGGGCCAATTTGAGTTTCTCTCTTTCCATGTTGATGCATTCCAGAATAATCAGTGCTGCTGGGGTGGTGTTGCACCAGAAAAAGAGGAGGAAAACTTCCTGATCTTGGGTTTTAGGAAAAAAAAGCTTTTTGTTTTTTTGAGCAGTTTAGTGGGCAGGTTAACAGCCACTCAAAGAATACAAAATGTGGTGTTATTCAACAGTCAGTGAAAGAAAACAGCCTCAACACTCCTCCCTAGGGCAAGGCTGGGAGAGGATGGTGTTGTTCCATAGGATCACTGTTAATAATATGATATTTCTCTGCTGTGGGTTTAGCTTTGGCTCTTGTATAATAATATGTGCAGCATAAATGGAAATCGTTGCCCAAATGCATAATTTTATGGCTATTTCAGAACAAGTAGAAGTTTTTTAATCACTGTGCAATAACCCATTTAAAGCATGATAGGATATACTGACAGCTGGCACATGGAAATATGAGACCTTATTTGAGGATATCAGTTTTTAAATAGTTGTTAATTCTGAAAATCATCTTGGGCTTGGCTGAGGAAGCGGAAAAAAGGAACAAATGTTTTCTGTAAACAAAGAAATGTCAGGGAAAAAAATATATCTGTAAGGGGACTTACCAATTTATAAATTTTCCATGGAATATTTTACTTCCCTTATCATCACTTTCACAGTAGAAACTGCACTAACAGTGAATATCAAAGAATGTTTTTCTTCCCACCAATGTCTTCCTGTTGAGCGTAACTCTCAGCCTTAGCAAAAACAAAGCAAAGAAGAAAACCTTATAGTTCATAAAGAGTCTCAGAGATCCATTGGGATCATGTGCATTGTTCTGCCACCTTCCCAAGTTTGCTGGTTGAGTCCTGGAGAACGTCTCTAACCCAGCAGTGGCTTCCTGAGCATTTATTCACACCCAGCTGGCAGCTGAAGGCTTCTGGCTCAGTAAACTTCCTTCATGGAATCACGGAACATCCTGAGCTGGGAGGGACCCTCAGGGACCATCCAGTCCAAGCCCTGGCCCTGCACAGACACCCCAACAATCCCACCCTGTGCATCCCTGGGAGCGGTGTCCAAACACTCCTGGAGCTCTGGCAGCCTCGGGGCCGTGCCCATTCCCTGGGGAGCCTGGGCAGTGCCCAGCACCCTCTGGGGGAAGAATCTTTCCAAGTGATATCACATGGAATATTTGGGTGATGGTCAGAAATCAGCCTGATTTTCGTAGCTCAGCCATAACTTTATGTCTCAGGGGTTTGTTGGGGTTTACCTTCCATTTATATCATATTTGACTGGCTGGAAGTGCAGCACCTCCCAGATGTGTTCTGAGGCATCTGCAATATTTTTCTGCCGGATGCTTAAATTGCCACTTGCTCAGAGCAGAAGTCTACAGTGAATTGTAGCTTTACAGAGGGCTGGGATCCACATTATCAAGACTCCATTTTTTTCCCCCAGAAGGGAGCTGTTTAATATTAATTCAGTATTTAACCAGATGATCCTTTCCTTTTATTTAAAAAGGGATGTTTCCCCTGACAGCGAAGTTCATTCCTGTTGCTAACCCAGGCTGAGCACGTTTTACCCAGAGCCCTTCCAACACTTGGGCTAAATCTAGCCTTGTAAATTAAAATGTGTCCATCTCCTAAATTGAAGCCAAGTGCCACAGAATCCTTCGTGTCTGTGCTCAATCTGTATCCCACTCTCCAAATCCAGCGTGGCCACAGCTAAAGAGCCAGTGGGACACTGGTCCCAGTCCTGATTGCTCCAAGCCTGGTGAGGCTGGGGACAGTCCCTGGGGACTTCAGCCAGATCCATCCCAGGGCCTGGGGACTGAACACTACAGACAACCATGTCCAGTGAGGATCAGCATTCCCTGCCTACTTTTTTTGTGGATTAAATAGTAATGAATGCCACCTAATGTATTTATTAATGCTTTAAATCCTTCTTTAAAATTCTTTCCTTTATTTCCATGGCTAAACTCATTTATTCTTGAGCATCCTTCATGGAACAGGTTCGGCAGCAGCACGAGCAAGGCTTTCTGTCTCCATTAGGATTAGCTCCCAGGGAAGCGCTGGAGGTGGCAGAAATTTTGGGCTCGCACTCATTATACCTGAACAAATCCTTGAAAGTTAACAGGGGAAGGTACATGGCTTCCTCTCTACCTGTCTCACCCTAAAAAAAAAAAAAAAAAAGAAAATACAAATTCCAATAGCATTTTTAGCCACTCTTGGAGATAAATAAAATACTATTTTTTCTCTTCATGTGATGGCTCTTTTTTTGAGATACATGTTATCTGCAGCTACAATTCCTGGCAGAAACAGAGGGATTCAGATAAAACCCTTATTTTCATTTACTGTATTTGCAGCAAATGCGGACTTCCGTGGTGCTAATTAGTATTTGCATCAATGAAAATCAAATTGGGCTTTAAGATCATATCAGTCAATGAAGATTTATTTAACTTGAGAAATTCTGGCTTGGTATCAGAATGCATTAATCATTTATGATTCCTCATGGCTTGAAAGATGTGCCTCCCACTGCTGCATTGCAGTGTGGACAACCAGAACTCATTCACCCTCAGAATAAATAAACATAGTTGGCTTTATTTAGCAAACTGGTTCTGATTTCTGACCCTTTTTAACAACGGATCAGCACAGTTTTCTCTGTTAATGGAGAGTTAAGTGACATCCTCAGGTGTTACAGAGTGACACTGACAATATTTCATAGCTTTCAATGCCCTCTTAGAATCAGAATATTTTCCAGAGGGCACTAATAGGTACCTGATGGAATTTTTAACCTGTCAAAATGTTCTTTTCCTCTTCTCCTCCATGTTTTTTTTGACAATTCATTTATGACAAGTAATGCTCATTGACACGGAATTATCCAACAACTGCACCAAGGCAGGAGAAGGAATTGTCTCGGGGTCTCCACCAGACTCTGCAGCTGAGGAAATGGAAACTCATTTCCTGCTGAATGTTCAGAGCAGAGGGAAAATGATGCAGAGAGAAAACATGAAGTGAAGGCAGAGCAACACCTGAGCAATAGCTCCTCTGTGTATTTGTCCATTTTACATTCATAAGAAAGTTGTATTCTTTTTCTCTCTCTCCTGCTGCCTTTTAAGAGTTTTCTGATGCTAATCCTAAAATCTTTCTCATCTTTTATTGATCATCTGACAGCCATAGCTTTTCTCATTAGGCACCCAAAATCCTGCTATAAACCCAGCATATTCCAGTAAAAATGCACATATATTTCATGGCCTTCCCTGGCACACGCTCACCTGATCCATCAGTGAACATTATGCAGGGGTTTTTCTTTCAGAGCTTTTTGACCCCTTAAAGAACTGCAATAACATCAGCAACTTCAAAATTAAACAAGATTTCACAGAATCATAAAATTACTCATAGGATGGTTTGGGTTGGAAGGGACCTCAAAGCCCATCCAGTGCCACCCTCTGCCATGGGCAGGGACACCTTCCACTAGCCCAGGTTGCTCCAAGCCCCATCCAACCTGGCCTTGGACACTCCCAGGGATCCAGGGACAGCCACAGCTTCTCTGGGCACCCTGTGCCAGGGCCTCCCCACCTTCCCAGGGAACAATTCCTTCCCAATATCCCATCAAAACACACTCTCTGGTAGTGGGAAGGCATTCTCCCTTGTCCTGTCACTCCAGGACCCTGTAAATTGTCTCTCTCCATGTTTTCTGTTGGCTCCTTCAGGCACTGCAAGGCCACAGTGAGGTCACCCCAAAGCTTCTCTTGTCCAGACTAAACAATCCCAGCTCTCCCAGCCTCTCCTCCCAGCAGAGCTGCTCCATCCCTCTGACCATCCTGGTGCCTCCCCTGGACTCTCTCCAGCAGCTCCAGGTCCTTCCTGTGCTGTGCCCCAGGGCTGGGGCAGCTCTGCAGGTGGGGTCTCACCTGAGTGGGGTAGAGGAGCAGAATCCCCATCCCGAATCCCATCCCTTCTCTTTCCTTACCTATCCTTGTGGTTAATGTTGGTGTTTCCCACCCAATATTCACATCCACACATCCTCCAAATAGCACCTGGAGCATTGTCTGAAATCAAATAAGGAAAAATCTGCCCGGAATTGCACAGCCACAGAGAAACCTCCCTCTGATCACGAGGCTGAATTCAGTCATCACTTCTGGTCCTACCCAGCCATTTCCCCACCCTTCCATACAAAACCCTTCCTTCCCTAACTGCCAGTTTGGATGACACTGGAATCACTGTGGCAAATGGGAAGAATGAAAAACCCAATTTTGAACTGAGTGCACTGAATAGACGGAGGCAGGAGTTAGAGGAGGCCTCTGGATCCACAGCTCTGAATAAGGCACAGCTTGGCACCGACTGATCCCCAAACCTTGGATGGCAGGACACACAATCCTGCTGGGAGGTCTCATGGCAACAAGCAGGAGCTCATTTTGTGTCTGCTGGTGTTCCTTCATTTCATCCACTTGGCTTGCAACACTCACAGTGCTCAAAAAGAAAATACCTGCTTAAAATTTGGGAAAAAACCATGTGATTGAGTAAAATTGCCTTTTTATTTCTCACTGTAAACTTCTGCTTTTTATAAAAATCATCTCTGAACGCTCTGTTTCAAATCTTGTAACTCCAAAGCGCTGATTTGTGCCATTCACAGCTCTTTACCCCTTCCCCCGGTTTTTCACTCCCTGTTAGGAATTTTAATGGGAAGTTCTATTAGAAGATCATAACTTAATGAACCTGGAGGTTAAGGAATATTGGTGTGCTGCCTCAAAAGCAGTATTTTAATAAAATTATGTTGCACCACTGGGATTGGCTTCCTCTGCAGACTTGCTATTTAAATTAGCAGCAGTTTTTTGAAGGTTCACTGGAAAGGTTTAATTCGCAGGACCTATGAATACACAGTTTTCCAAAGGCTTACAGTTCCTTAATTTATGCTTATCAAGGCTTTAGATTAAGGAAGGTTGGTAATTGTATTTGCAGGAGTTCCTGTTAATGCTTCCACCTGAAGTAAGTGGTGTAGAGGAAATGCCATGTGGATGAAATCCAGTTTCTCCTCATTATTGGAGCCTTTGGCTGGTTGTTGTGTAAACAGCTTAATAAATACATGTGATAGAAATAGTCTGGCTGAGTGTCTTGGCCAGGCAGAAGAAGGACTGTGCTGGTTTGGAGAGCTATCACAGCTGTTGCTAAGCAAACTGGCAAAATCCTGATGTTTCCCCTCCAGCAGCCAGTCACACCAAATCCCAGGAACGTGCATTCACCTGGCCTCTGAAAAAAACGTGCAGGAGACCTCAAATACCTGCTGGAATTCCTGCTGGGATGTCTGGGTGCAGAATACACAGCTGAATACGTATATTTGATGGCAAGTCTATAGCCCAAGATTTGGAAATGTTGGCCTGTTGGAGCAATTCCAGATGAAGCCACTAAGCTGATCCAAGGGCTGAAGCCCCTCTGCTCTGGAGCCAGGCTGGGAGTGTTCACCTGGAGAAGGGAAAGCTCTGGGGAGACCTCAGAGCTCCTTCCAGGGCCTAAAGGGGCTCCAGGAGAGCTGGAGAGGGACCATTCATCAGGAACTGGAGTGACGGGATGTCGTGGGTTGAACCTGAGTTGATGGACAGATCTTTCAACCAATTGCGCTTCTCAAAATTTACATATTTAAGCCTGTGGAGACACAGGAAGTTCCCTTTTTTGGTTTGAACCTCCCAGCAGGCCCCAGCCCTGGCAGAGCCCCCTCAGAGCCACGGGCAGCTGAGGAACAACCATGATGACTGCATAACCAAATCCACCTGAAGCGACTGCTGAGGAACCCCCCCCTCCCCCACGTGGCTGCAGAGATCCGGCAGGAGCTGATGGAACTTTTCTGCAACAAACTTAGCCTATATTGAACTGTAAAATAACATCAAGTAACGAGCAGCATAAAGGGAGCGAGGCTTTCTCCATCATAAAGCCCGAGCAATGAAGATTATTCATCATTATGGCGTCTTCAGGGTCAGAGAGAAAGAGAAAGTGAGTGAAGCTGAAGATAGCAGCGGGGAACAGAGGGCGGAGTCACGCTTTTCCATAGGCAGCTTAAACCTGCTTTTTGCAGACCGTGGTAAAGACTGTAATATCACAGACTGTTTTTCTCTTTAATCCATTTAAACATGGGGGGACGAGAATTCTGTGTGCAGCCTGTGGGAGAAGAACAGAGGTGACCATGCCAGGTTACCCAGGAGCTGTGAGAGGTTGTGAGAGACTTTCAAAATTTTTTGTAACAAAGAGAGCTGTTGTTTTCAGGCTGGAATTTTGTCTATCCTTAAACGAGAATACCCCATGTGTGGCTCATGGGACAGTGTTGAAGAGACTGTGATTTTTCTCCATGGGAGAGGTATTTTTTACGGCAGCAGATTTTCTGGGCGGGGGCTGTGGCTGATGCAGTTTGGGAAACCATGAGACGCAAAAGAGACATCTATTTCCTCAAATAAGAGAGAGAGACTTTTAAGAACTGTGAATGCTGACCAAATCCCATGTTTTGTTATTATTTGTGTGGGTTTGGTAAAGGGAGGGGGGTGCTGGAGGAAGTAGGAGGGGGGTGCTGGAGGAAAAGGGGATTTTTGTCTTAATCTCTTACTTCTTTTTACTCTTAACTCTGTTAGTAATGAACTTTTTTTTTCATATTCTTTAAGTTTCAGCCTGCTTTGCATTTCTTCAAATCTCCTATCTCACAGAAAGTAAGAAATGCGACATAAACCACTACACAGGACAAGGGGGAATCAATTCCCACTGTCAGAGGACAGGGATAGATGGGATATTGGGAAGGAATTCCTCCCTGTGAGGGTGGGGAGGCCCTGGCACAGGGTGCCCAGAGAAGCTGTGGCTGCCCCTGGATCCCTGGAAGTGTCCAAGGCCAGGTTGGACGGGGCTTGGCGCAACCTGGGCTAGTGGAAGGGGTCCCTGCCCATGGCAGGGGGTGGCACTGGGTGGGCTTTAGGTTCCCTTCCAACCCCAAACCATTCCATGATTCTGTCTCTCCAAGGAAAAGCTGGCCCCAGAAGGAACTGCTCCTCCTTAACCTCAGCCACAGAAACCAGAGATGCCAAACCATGAGGGGTTTTTTCCCCCAGACATCATGAGAGACTTTCTGAAGTCCACTGAGGTCTGTAAGAGAAATAATTTTAAGTGAGAAGAATTCAAATAGCTCTTTTATCAGCACTCTAATTAAGCCTCTATTATCATGTAGAAGAGCCTCTGTCCATAGCACATTATAATTGAGGTGACTGCACTTGGTAAATGATTCTTCTGGATATTAGCTGGCAACTAGGAGGAAATGGAGGAGTAGCAAATATGAGTGGGACATAATACCTGTGTCTAAAAAGGCTTTGAGATTTTAAAATATTCCTTTGGACTGGTGTCTGGCTAATTTTTTGTTGTTTTTTTACTTTTACACAGTAGTCCCCTGAAAAAAAAAGAAGAAAAAAAAAAGAAAAAGTGACAATTAAAGTAAACATATAAATTAACACCTTGTTGTCTGTCCACCTGAACAAGAGAAGAGACCATTAAGGCAAGGGAAGGCTTTATATCTGCCTGGCTGGGTGCAGGGCAGCTGAGAATTCCCTGGCTGGAGAAGTGTCTTAGGTTACAATGTGAGATGTAACCAAAAGTATGTATTCTATCACCAGCTGTTAAAGCAGCTGGGGCAGTTTTCTTTATCTCTTCCTTGACTCACCCCTGATAACTCCCTTTGGGGGCTATGTCTCAGTTAATGGGTCATCCAGCCTCACTGCATGACTCTTAAAATGACATCATCCCATTGTGAGATGCTCTGCCCAGGGGGAGGAACCAAGCATTCCCACCTGGATATAATCTGAGGTTTGGAACACCACAGGCAGCCCTTACCTACTGGATTCCCAGAGGACAAGAGCTACATAACCACCACTGGACCTTCAGAGGAAGACCAGACCCTTCTACAGGATCATCACTTCAGCAGAACCACATCTGTCACTTCAACAGGACTGCAGCCACCATTTAATCAGACTGCTGCCACCACCCTGACCAACAGCGTGTCCTGACCCTGTCAATGTTTCTGTACTATTTCATTTATTTTAATTTTCCTGTTAAATTGTAGTTTCGACTTGGGGTCTCTCACTGGTTTGCTTTCAAGCTAGTACAAGAAGTATCCCGTATCTCAGACTGCGCCTGAGGATTTATCTCTTATGTATTTCTACCCCTGCACAGAGCTGCCCCTACTCATGCAGAAATAAATCTCCCTTCCTTTTCTTCCCAGACAGCCTCTCCTCAGCAGTATATTTTCTACTCTTATAGGGAATCTGAGGGATTTACCTGGATGTTTCAGCCTTTTAGGATTTGGAGACTGCTTGGAAAACTGAAGGGACACATTTTTGAATGTATTAACTCCCTGGTCTCTCTCCAGGATGACCTCAACCAAAACCATGAGATTAAACAGACACAACCTTGAAGGACATTTTGCCTACACAAGAATAATCTTCCAGTGTGGTTTTTGTGGTCCTACAATTCCCATGAGCAGTTTACTCCCCACTCCTAATCTGGGAGGAAGGACTGAGCCAAGACAAGATTTGTTTGAAGAAGTAGTGAAGAAACATAATCCACACAACGTGTGAAAGGATGATATTTTTTTTTTGGTGGGGTTTTGCTCATCTTTGTAGTGGCAGAGGTTACTGCAAATGGTGAGAGTCCAGGGCACGTGGCTTTTACACAGAAGGAATACTGAGTTTCTAAGTGAAGCAAATGACTTTGAAAGAATGAAGAATTAATAAGTTTAAGAAAAAACAACTCAATTTTGAAGGTGATGCAGAGAATGATGTCAGCTTTCCTGTATAATAATGCAGCATTTTGTTAAAGAGCCTTTGTAATGTGTTTAAAGTGTTTCTCGTGTTGGGCAACAAAGTATTGGACTGGAAAATCCATAAGTGTCCAACCCAGTCATGCTTGGGTATGATCTATTGATATTGTCTCAAATCTTCAGCCTATTTACATCATTTGTAAATATAAAATATTTCTTTTTGAAAACTGAGTGTCTGTTGCTGTGTACAGCCCTCATCTCATGAACTACAGTAAAATTTGGTCTCAGTTCATCTATTTCAGATATTCCTGTCTAGACAAATGAACTCTGTGCCTAAATTTATCACTCAGGGGTAATGAACCATGGAAGTTTTCGTTATAGTGGCAATGAATGCAAGCTCAGAAAAAAACCAGCCCTGGAAACAGCTGAACTTCCAGATGCACTTACGGAGCAAAATACTTATGAGGAGATAGCAGAAAGTTTGTACAGGAGTTTCTGACACAACATGTTCTGGGATACAAGTAGTTTATTATGGAATGTCAGGGGGCTCCTGCCTCCTGCTTGTTTTGCAGATGGCTTAGGAAAAGCACATAGATAAATGAGGAAGCCAATTGATCGAGGGTTCTTTGTCTTGTGGAAAATACTGGTGCCTTCTGGTCTCTAAAATGGCAGGATTTTCATAGGAAAAAGGGGCCCTTCACAAACTATCATAAGTGAGGCCAGGTCTTCTTCTTCTTTAGTTAATTCATCTTGGTCTCAAGGAGTCTTCATCCAATATTTCACCAAGCAGAGCCTCCCAAGCAAATGGATTCGCTGACTAAAAATACAGCTTTAAAAGTGTGAATCTGCTATATTTAGAATATGAAATAATGGCAGTGAAAACACCAGCTTTAAAATTCGGTCTAATTTCAGATTAGGCTGAAGTCACAGCCTCACCAGCTTGAGGGGACCTACCGGGACAACCTAACAATGAAAGTGGTGCACAGAAAAGATGCAAATATAGATTATTAATGTTTAGATTAGTGCAAATGTTTACAACACATGGAATCTTTCTGTGATTTCTGAGGCTCGCCTCAGAAAATCATTCCTTCCGTGACGATGATTAGCCACTACTTGCTGTTTGTAGTACATATTTCACCTCTCCCAAGAGAAAGAACTCAGCTGCAATGAATTGTGATTTCTGTAATTTCAGTGCACTCTGAAAGCTCTCTTCAAGTCCACAGTTCAAATCCCTCCCCAGTCATGTCCATTGGTTTTCCCACACTGCTTCTACAAGGAAAATTCCTGCCTATTCCTTGTGTGTCTAATCTTTATTACAAGAGTTTTTTCCAGCCTTGTGTTGATGCCTCACCACTCTAATTTAGCATGACTTTGCACCATTTCCCAAATAAAACTGAGGTAGGAAATGAAGCCAAATTTCCTCGGGAGTCCCAGAGGCTGATTCTTCAGGGACCTGATTGGATTTAATTAATTTGTACAATTCACAATGCTTTCAGATCATCTCGTGTAAGAATTTGGCTGTGTTCTTCCATGTGAGTGCTAAACACAAGACAACAGAATGGGTCTGGAATTCTCTCTTACCCAGCTATTAACAGGCAGAGGAAGGAAAGGGACAATTAATTTGCATTTTCTCTACTTAGGTCTTGGTTGTTCTCTCCTGTCTCCCAGGAAGGGCAATTTTCTAATCGGTTCCCTACAGCTGCCTTGACATTTTTGTTTTTATATTTAGAAATAAAAGGTCAAACCCTCCGACCACCAGTTGGTTTAACACCACGGAGGGCAAGGTGAATACCTTCCTAAATTAGCTCAGCACAAAGGAAGCTGCTGTTCAGCAGTTATTTCCCACTGGCAGATATTAGTGTTCCTGAGGGAAATATGTACAGCATGAAGGAGTGTGTGTGTGGATTAAAAGCATTTAATCCACTCAAATTGAAAAAAAAAAGACTCAAACTTATGGAAAAGACAAGTTGTAAAAAAAAAAAAAAAAAAAATTAATAAATGAACAAACGAAACGCAGTGTAAATTAAGACCTTGGAAATTTGTTTTTGTCTGGGAGGAAAGCAAGCTTAGTCACACAATAATTCTTGTTCTTGTTGCATCCACCAGAAAAGTCTCCATTAAAATCAAAATTCAAGTTCTCATCAGTGGAAGAACACTGAATATGACACTTCTCAAAGGAGTTACAGTGACTCTAAAAAAGGAAGGAAGTGATGTGGTGGAAAAGTGGATATAAACGTGAGAATTTTCCAAGATCTTAAAAATGAAAAAATTATGGAAAATTATAATGATTTCCTATGGGGACTGCAGAATGCACTACGCTGTATCCATGCTGTTCTGGAGATATTAAAGTAAATATAGTACATCTGCTCCAGAGCATCAGGATAATCTGTCACAGTGGGAAGTTCCAGGATGATTATGTACATTTAGCTCTTCTTCTGCATATTCCAATTTCTCCCCTTCATTATCCTGCACACCAGAAAAGCTGCCATTAGGAAATGAGCAAAATCAATACTTTACTCACTCCGTCCATCCCGGGTACAATAAAGAATCCTAGAAATGTAGAGTAATATCCCAGGATCACTGAGGTTGGGAAAGCCCTCCCAGACCATCAAGTCCAAGCTGTGCCTGATCCCCACCTTGTCACCAGCCCAGAGCACTGAGTGCCCCCTCCAGCCCTTCCTTGGACACCTTCAGGGATGGGGACTCCAACACCTCCCTGGGCAGCCCCTTCCAATGTTTGACAAACCTTTTCATGAAGAAATTCCTCCTGGTGTCCAACCTGAGCCTCCCCTGGTGCAACTTGAAGCCATTTCCTCCCATCCTGTTGAGAGAAATGGGAAAAATTCTCCTTTGACTGTTTCCCATGGCCTGCTGCAAGGTGACTGAATATTTGACGGTTGTAAGATCTGTGTTTGTTCCCAAATAATTCAGCTGCATTTGAGTTCATCCAAGGGCTAACAATTCAGTCTGAGGGAGGAAATGCCTTCTCACCTCTTCTAGTGCACTGGCAGTGCATGAGGGAAGAGTTATAGCAGGCATGCTTAGCAAATATGAAATAAAAGGCAAATGATTACCAGGTTTTATGGAAATCTGCTGTGGTTCTGTGCTGTCATATTGTTTATGATGCCTTCATCTGACACAGATTCCTATTGTCCATATGGGAATCGTTAGAAAGAATTGCTGCTCCTCTATTTGGTTCAGTGGAGTTATATATTGCCTGGTGCATGTAAGGAATCAGCTCATGGAGGAAAAGAAGAGAGGGAGAGAGAAACATTTCCCAAGAAACAAGCTCCTGTCTTTTTTGGTGCTGTGTACTAAGTAAAATAAAAGAAGAGGAAAAGGGGGGGAAAAAAAGCCCATAAAGATTTTCCTCACTTACATGGCACACTAAAATCAAGGATTTCAAAACTTCCATTATCACAGGCAGAACCTTATTATTAATGTGTTTTTCTTTTTCAGAGCTTCTTCCCTGAAATAGAATTCCAAGCCCATGCTGCGACTGTGCAATATTGTTCACTGCAAGCAACTATTTTGTTCTGCCTCAGAGGCAATACATTTTTACATTTAATTTTGCTGTGGGTATATACAACACTTGTTTATGTCCTTAAAATGTCTTTTAAAGAGATTGATTTCAATGCTTCTCTGGCAAATCCAGCTATGAAGGTTTAATTCTCTCCCTCACTCAGCGAGGCAGCACTGATATTTCATTTTGGTGGCTCATATGTCTGCGAGGTAACACTGGACATATGTAATCATATACGTGGAGATGGATGCATGGATTTGTTTCATGTTCTCAGTGGAGCTTTAATTACAGAATTTTACTCCAAGTTTTATTGCCAGCTTCACGTCTCTGTTTAGCCTCAAGTGCTGCTACCGAATTTCCATCTACAGTAAATTAGGTTCATGTAAATAAATGCTGTTTCTCTGAGAAAAACACCAGTAAATGGCACATGAAAGATTTTTATTTGGCCTGCTGCTACTCCTTGGGGAATGAGCATAACCTGAAATTTAACATGGATGTGTGGGTGTGATTGATGTCTGTCTGTGCTCCTCTGTTCCCATTTAACGTGGATGGGATGGAAGCAGGAGCAGGGTTTATTCCAATGCTCACTAGAAACAAGCCTGCAGGAGTTTGTCAGTTTACAGCATGAACGTTGTTTATTATAACACTTAAAAAAAAAAAAAATTATTCAGGGGCAAAAATGCCATTGTCATATGAGTATTTCTCAGTATTATTCTGCTTGTTTCTCCAGCCCTTCAAACCTTGGTGCATTGACTTCATATCTTGGCATTTTATACGTGTAACAGGAGAAATTTTCCTCTCACCTCCTCAGGAAACCATTGTACTCTCCAAAATCTCCATCACACTTATGCCAAACACTCTGTGACTGAAACCAAGTCATCACCTTCGAGCAGAAAGTTGGGTGTTAATGGCCCTGTTTATTTAAGCACAGGAAAATATTTGCTTTAATCAGCAGTCTAATTAAACCTGATTTTTTTAATCTATGTATAATCTGTGCTGTTGCTTAATAGTCAAGCAAAGAGCATGAAAAAATTGGCGTAAAATATTTTCAAGCACTAATGCAAATGTCTGCTGGATGTTCCTTGTCTTTTTGTGGTGAATGGATAGGAAAAAGGACTTCCAGAAATTTAATGAGACTTGAAGGTGGGGCATAGAAAATAGAAAGTTTTGTGCTGATTAACAGCAAAAAATGTTCTTCCTTCAGTGGGTTTCCATTTTGGACAGAGACCATCTGCTGGTGAAACTCTCAATAAAGGCAAGTTTTGCTTGGATAGTTCCATTATTGAAGATAAGCCCCTGTAGCTGAAACTGCACATTTTAATTTTCCATTACGAGGTTACATCTCCAGATACGGTCAGATCTGAGCGACTGCCATTTAATAAAAACAAATAAATACAATTCCAATGAAAATTGAGATAATCGTCATTGCAGCCTTAAACTCACATTTATGCTGATATGGCCATGCACTTGTTTTCTTTGTCTTTTTCTAGGCAAGCACATTTCTCTAATTCTATAGATATTGTGACCTGCAAACTGGAATTACTTTTCTATCAAAACTGTTCCCCATCACTGGATAAAATATATTTGTCTCAGAGAAGTGCAGCTTTCAGCATACACCAAACCTGGAGCTGAATTGTGCCATTAGAAACTGATTTGAAATGGTTCTCCATGAGTAATTGTTATTTTAGGAGCTGTCAACACAACTTGTTTTCAAATTCAATTTTTTTACATTCTCCTAAATGCTTGTTAATTCATAAAACTGCTGTGAAAGATTGCTGTTCTCCTTGTAGAAGGAACAAATTATTATTAAATATCCGATAATTACATTATGTCCAAATTTTAAAATAAAATTTCTATTTTCTTGGAGAAAAATAGGAAAGCAGGAAACATTCTATATCTCTGTAGGATTGCTCTCTGAAACCCGAATCAAACTTGGCCCTTCATATTTCATCTGTTAAATTTCTGATAAATTTTTATGCAATTGGGATGTTTGGCAATTTATTTGAGCACAACGGAATTTACAGATTACATGGAGTAATTGAGGAGTAAAAAGCAGGGATAAGGATTGCAGCAGGAATTGCTGGGAGGGAATGACGGGATCATTCAGCTGCAGGTGAGATTCATCGCAAGAAAAAGTAAAACAAAACACATTGAGAGAAAGAGTTTAATTTGATTAGTCCTAATGAAGGACTGAAATCTTACTGTTGGTATGCCGGAATGAGATCTTAGGTTATATTGGATAATTCCAAGAAAAGTATCAGCTCAGTGCTCAGTCACTGTCAGAAAAAATAATTGTAATATTGGGAATAATTTGTAGAGGAGTGAGGATTAAAACATCATTAGGCTACTTAAAAAATCCAAGAGGAACCCAGCTCCTTGGGAATGCTGTGCCTGGATTTCTGATCTCTTCTCCAAGACATCCCAGGGAGTTCTCTGAACACAGAGTGGTGTTCACAGAACCATAGGATGGTTTGGGTTGGAAGGGACCTGGAATGGGGTCCCAGAGGAGCTCCAGGAGGGGATGGCCGGAGGAGGAGCCCAAATCCCAGCCTAAGGCCTGGCCCAGGGGCCATCAGTGCATCATAAGCCCATCCATCCAGTGCAGCTCAGGATGAACAGTGGAGCTGGGGCTCCAAAACCAGGAGTCCCAAGGAACAATCATTTTATCTGCGTCCCTCCCAGGGCTGTCCCAGCAGATCCATCTCTCCCGGGGATCCAGGATCCATCGGGAGCAGCTCTCTGGGTCACCTCTCACCAGACCTAAGGGACTTCAAAGGAAACTAGAAAATAGCAGCTTTGAAATGAAGAAAAAGAGGTGGCTCTTCACAGAGGATTTAATGAAGTTATAGACTTTGAAACAGGACAAAGTGACAGAATTAAAACACAGCAAAGCAGAATTGATGCAGGAAGTCCTAAACCTACAGTGAGTGAAACGCTGCATGTGGAGTAATGAAACTATCAGAGGGAAGAATCACTATCTGTTGCTGCAGCTTCCGAATGGGTAAAGAACGACACAGTCCAAGCACGAAAGATGATCCGAAGTAAGGAAGGAAGTTTAATGGAAAACTGAACAGCTTTTATATGTTAATATGCAGAAGCGTGTTGAATGGCATAAAGTAATTGGTCCCTTGGCCATCGAGGTGATTGGCCAAGTTCCGAACTCTCAGTTTCCTGATGTCTTTCTAGTTAAAACCATAACAATCCTTTAAAAAGAGCTGCAGGAGTAGAAGTTTACAAAACTGTAACATCGTTTTAAATTCTTTACATGGGAAAGACAAAGCTTTCACAAAACGCTGCAAAGGCTAAAGAAATTCCCTGCTGAGGCCTTTTTCGTATTCATAACTATCCACTTAATTTGTTCTGACATTCCAACCCATCTACCACTGGTTGCTGGCAGAGACTGAGCCAGATCTGTTTGGGTTTAGTTCAGCTGCACCTTCTAGGCCGAGTCTTGCAGGCCCAGCATGAGGCCGTGTGAGGGGTTTATTTAACACTGCCTTAATCTGGTGTGTGGGGCTGTTTTGCTTCTCTCAGTCACTGTTCCAGCAGGCTCCTCTTCAGCTGCCTTGCACAGCAGTTAGAGTTTTATTTCCCTGCCTTTCAAGCAATCTTCTCATAATTCAGGCTTTCTGGAGAGGCCTTGATACAAAGGGGTTTTGATTGTACTGCATATAGATTATCAGCTTTTGCAGCTGACTTTTCTTATTTGTTTTATCTTCTGATAGCCTTGGAAATGGTGATGCAAATCATGCATGGAATAGTTGTATGAGAAAGAAAAATAAATCAGAAAATGTCCATGTCCCACTCTCTACTCGTTGGCCTGTTGAAAGCTGGTGGAGGTGCTTCTCAGTCAACAAATTTACAGTGACATAAATTGGTAATAACAATCCCTGATGTGTAGGTTTCAATATTTGCTGATAAACATAAAAAATTAAGCAGTTTTTGTCTCTCTCCCACATGAAAAATGCCTTTACCTTCACTGACTTTCCATGGTAATGAGGTTGCTAAAATAGAAAAAAAAATGCCTTTGGGGATAAAGAGCCTTAAGTTTTCCTATAGTTGGGTGTTCTATTAGCTCTGGGAAGGCAATAATATGCGAATACATATAAAATAACATCTTATAACATCTCACTGTCACAGGTTCACTGAAGTCCAGTGGAAAACACTTCAGTCTCTGCTTTCATCTCTCTGGATTTCTGTAGACTCAGACCTGGGCTTTGACATTAACATGGGCCAAACCTCATAATCCTGGCTCAGAAAGAGCTGAGTAGGGGATTTTTCCTTTCAGGGGTTTGATCCATGGAATCTCACTGCACAGGTCAAATCCCAAGGTCCTTCATTATCTCAGCTCCACTGTTAGCCTAGCCAAACTCCCCCTGACTTTAGATAGGACTGGAATTAATATTAATACTTCAAATTTGAATGGGAATGAATGAAACTGAAAAACCATTGGAATATCATAATTCAGCACAGGATATGTGCATCTGCTGATTGAAGCCTTTTCTCCTGGGATTTGATTTTTTATTGGCATCGAGCCCATTGAACAGCTGATGGACACATTCCTGAAATACTTCTGTTGATATAGGAAATTAGATTCTCACCTTTAAAGTGCTTTAACTGAGCTTTTCTCAAGGAGCAGTGGGTCACATCTTCGTTAAGCTTTTGCCTAATAAGAGACTTCATAAACAAAGCAGCATCCCAAAAATCTGTGGATTATAACAATTAACAGCTAAAGTCCATGTTACACTTTAGATTCACAACGCTGAGACAATTCCTCCCACAGAAAAAGATCTTAGTGGCATAATATAAACTTCTCATTTAAGACTTCCACAACTGTATCCATTTCTTTCCTGATTTAGTTAGCTTTGACTGCAACAGGCTTAATTTATGATGTTTAATTGGAGCTGAATGCTTGGAGATAAAAAACATATTGTTTACTTTCTAATTCCATGTCGCGTTCAAATTCACAGTAAAGTGAAAAATTTGATGTGAGAAGATTTTAAAAACATCTTTGAGACTTTTAATTCCTTTCAGACAGCTTTGAAGAAAAAACTTGAAAAAACAAGGTCTTTCTGTCTCGTAGGCAACATCATCTTTTATAATGATCCAAGTTGTAGTAGCTACACCTTTTTGTCGATGAGAAGTACATGTCAGGCATGAAAATATACACTTGGGGAGGACTTAAACAGCACTGGCAAATAAACTCAGAATGCTACTTTTCTGCTAGGATGTATCAAAAGTTATTACCCCCAATTAAATAAGCAAGGAGAATTTATTGTTATAATTGTCCTTGAAAAGGAGCATCCTGGTGTAGGATATTAAAAAGTGTGGAAGCGCTGGTATTAAAATCAAACATTCCATGGAGCTGATGATCCTTGTGGGTCCCTTCCAGCTCAGGATATTCTGTGATCCACCACGGTTCTCTCTGAAAGGGAGAAATGGCTCTGTTAGGGACCCAAAGATGGCAATTTCACTGAGAATGAAGACTTTATTTTCAAAAGATTATAGTCTTCCAGAAATTTGAGCTTAGTATTTGTCAAGGCAATTTTAGCCTAAGGTTTGGGAGAGGAAATCTGGAGAGTTGTGCCATTTGGGGACAAATAGCACCAGAATAGAAGTGTTGCGTAGGTAAGTGAAGCAAAACATAACCATGGGAACTGCTGATTTTGTTCTCTTCAAGAGTCTTGTTATTTTTTTAAGCCAGGAATCGATGAACTTTTTAAAGGTGGCTTTTTTTTGGCTTTCATAGGGAGCTGAGAAGTACATGAGGCCAGATGAAGAGCAGGGAGAACACTGGCAATCAACCCACACACCGAAGTCGTGTGGACATAAACCCCAAATCCATCAGCCTGGAAATTCCTTCCTTCCCAGGGCTATTAACGACTTGAGCTAGCGAGAGACGTAGAATCCTATTTATAGCAGTGCTGCACCCTCAGTTCTTCTTTTACAGCACTAATGAGGCATTTCGGCACTGCTGAAGGGAAGAGATTTTAATTCTTCACGTTAAGCCCATGGCTGGGCTCCGGAGCTGCAGATCCAAGCATCTGGTGGATCATTTGCTAGCTGTCAGCAGCAGAGACTGTCTATTTTCTGGATCAAACCACCAGAACATCCCAGCCCTTTAATTGGGGCTCGGAAAAAAAATAAAACTTGGAGGGTCATAAACTTTTATAGAGTAACACAGCAAAATAGGGTAAATGATATGCATGTCTGCCCAAAACTGGGACAGGCTCTAATCTTTTCCTTCACTACCTAAAATGTTCATTTTCTGCTGCAGATTTAAGGCATTAGTAAAGGAAACCACAGGAGCTGTTGTGAGCCTTGGAAAATACTGGGTTTACAGCTGTAAAAGTACTGGTAGGGAACTGATCATCTGAACATGCTGTAAAAATCATGGAATCCCAGAATCCCAGAATGGATTGGGGTGGAAGGGAACTTAAAACCCATCCAGTGCCACCCCCTGCCATGGGCAGGGACACCTTCCACTAGCCCAGGCTGCTCCAAGCCCCATCCAACCTGGCCTTGGACACTTCCAGGGATCCAGGGGCAGCCACAGCTTCTCTGGGCACCCTGTGCCAGGGCCTCATCACCACCTTCAAAAATATTTGAGTGTTTACAATTCCAAACCTATTCTGATGGAGAACCACGGCAAATTAATTCTCCTCTCCACTTTTGCCATGGTGGGCTTGCTCTTATTCCCTTTTCCATCTACCAGAGATCCATCTGGGATGTATCCTCATCAGAAGTGTGGGAAGGAAAGAAGAGCTGTTATGTCTTGAGCAGAGTAGACAAACTGAAACTGAACAGCTGCAAATTTCACAATTTCATTTTGAAAAATGATTTTAGTCTTGTCAAAACTGAAAGCAAGATTTTTTTTCCAGTTTCTTTGGAACCTTTCAGTATTTGCTAGAATGGATCCTTTGGAAGCCATGGTTTGTGACATCCAACATGTGGAAGGTTTTCCACATTCCCTGGGCAGGTTCCTCAGGTCTCTGCCCTCCAGCTAAGATCAAGGGCAGAAATCAGCCTCTGCCCTGACCTGGGGAAAGTCTCCTCTGAAATCCAACACGTTCTGCCTCAGAATTAAAATGCAAAATTTCGTGGGTTTTTTTTTTGAAAGGGGGGGTGGTGGTGGTGGTGGTTGGGATTTTGTTTATTTGTTTGGGTTTTGCTGGTTTTCTTTAGAAAATTCAGTATAAACTCTAACACGACCTTTCCATAGAATCATGGAATCATTAAGGCTGGAAAAGACCTCCAAGATCATCAAGTCCAACCTTCCACTGAATCCCATCATGCCTCTAAACCAAATTATAGAGTTCCACATCCAGTCATTATTTGGACACTTCCAGGGATGGGGACTCCACCACTGCCTGTGTCAGTGCCTGATCAGCCTTTCCCTGAGGAAATTTTTACCAATGGCATCAAACCCCGTCCCTTAGTAATATCACATCCTGATACCAAACAAACTAATTTCTCCACACGAACATTTAACAGGTATTTTTATGCTTCATTCACACTTGTTTTTTCTTTTGACTTTTAACCTTTCATTATCTTGAAGGTGAAGGAATGATCTCCCACTTAAAAACATCAGGGCACTTTACCTGGGGAAAAAAAATGATTTATGCAAAGATATTCTAGTTCTATTAAATAAGATTCTAGTGGTTTTATTTACAACTATTTTAGGATAATTAGTATCCCACAGAGTCATTTTGTTTGACAGGAAAGGTAGGAAAATGTTACTGCTTTACAAGTATTTCCTTCTAAAATTTTTAGGCTAAACAGTTACTTTATTGTTAAAATCACTCATGGTTCATAAATTTTTCCTAAAAGGTTGTTATTATTGAACCAGTATTTTTATTTCATATACGAGGCCCTTGTTCCTTCAAAAATTCCTGTGTTCAAACATTACCCCCAAAAGCTTTAGATATTCCTCTATTTAATCACTCTTTTTTTTTTTTTTTTCAGATATGTATTCAGTTAAAGTTTTCTCCACAGCTGGAGAAAGGTATTTAACACTTCTCCAAGCAGTTTATCAAATATCCCACTTGCCGAGTCGCCTATTAATTTAGTCATCACCACTTGTCACCAGATTTGAATAAATGAGCATTTTCAATAAACCTAAGGCAGCTCTGAAAGCAGATGTTAATTTTGTATTCATGCTCCTCTGAAAATAAGAGTCAAAATACTCAGATGATAAAACTAGCAAAACAGGAAAAAATGTGTTCAGTTGTTCTCTTTTAAGAAAGACATAATTAATTTTATTTAGCTGTCTTTTAGGGGTTTATGGGTACTTCGTATATAACCTTGCACTCTAAAAGTGCCAAAGCCACGTTTAATTCTGATTGCACACCAAGGCATACCTTCTGACAATTAAGAGGTAATTGAACAATTAGACAGAAGTTTATAATTAAGAACTAGGCATATCTTTTGAAATGACAGAATTGAAAAATTCTAATTTTGCTTCGTTGTTTATGATGGACAGTTTTGTCTGTCTGTGCTCCTCTCTCCATGTACCTTGTGCAAGGGAGTCACCTGTACCTGTCCCATCAGGGTGTGCTCACCATCTCCCATTTTGTGCAGGAAAGTTCCGTCTCCTCATCTGTTCTGTTGTCTCATTCCAACTTTGTGCCACGACCGGTCTTTCGTCAAAATCATTCCTGTAATGTTTTGGCTTTGAACCAACTCTGCTCACCTTGCACTCCTGGAGCAGCCCACATGTGCTAATCCTTCTGATTTTCTGTCTCATTATCATCAGCTGAGGTTATTTTTTTCAGCACGGGTGCATTCACATGACAGATGACTGTGTCAGTCTGATCTGATCCTTCCAGTCTGGAGACTGGGATGTGGCAGAGACAAATTACTCTTCCATTTCTACTTTCTAGTGGGCACTGGCTGTGTTTACTTTTGCTTTGCCTGGGAAGATTGTGGCTGCCCCTGGATCCCTGGGAGTGTCCAAGGCCAGGTTGAACGGGGCTTGGAGCAACCTGGGATAGTGGAAGTTGTCCCAGCACGTGGCATGGGGTGGAATGAAATTAATTTTAAGGTCCCTTCCAACCCAAACCATTCTGGCATTCCATCCAACTCTTGGCAAAATAAGTTCCCCTGACATGCTTGTAAAGCCTCGGGTTTATCTCTGATTTAATAAATAATGCATGGAAAACACAAATAACAATATATTAATTGTGAGTGTCTCAGCAAAGAGAAATTAATCCAGCCTTAGGTGGGAGGGCACTTCCAGAAAGAAACGCTCCTTCCATCCATGCCAAGTGATGAATAATTGTAGACAATCCATCGAAACTTACTCCCAAGAAGCTTGTCCCTCCAGTCTGGGCTAAATGTGCTGAAAGGAGGAACTAATTAGTGAATAAGATTGCTTCCACCAAGTTGAGTGTGCATCAATCACATTCTGCAACTGGGGCAGCCCAGCACCGCTGCTGTTGTTTGGGAATGGGATCCCAACGAGGCCGGCCCAGCTGCTGTTGTTCGGGAACGTGCTCCTGAGGTGCCCGGGGAGCTGCCAGCCAGCACCAGGTAGAGGCAGCATGTCATTTGTCTTGTAGGACATGAGAGGGTTTTGTTTAGTCCCTTTGTTGGGTCTTTTGGTGGTTTCTTTTTTTTTTAATGCAGGAAGACAAGCTGGAATTCCGTGATTAATATGGAATCCATTGCACTTCCAAATCACCCTGCGTAGAGATACGGGTTGGGATGGAAGTGCCTTTGTGTTAAATGAGCCATATCATCCAACAGAGAGTTGGTGTCGGGTTTATGCTCTTGAGTGACTTTGTGCCAGCTGGGCAGGACTGGTGGGATTCGATCTGTCAGGGAATCTGCTGGCTAAAAGTTAATCCATAAGCAGTTTAGAACAAATCAGAATCATGGAACTACTGAGGTTGGAAAAGACCTCCGAGATCATCCCTGGAATTGTTCAAGGCCTGGTTGGATAGGGCTTGGAGCAACCTGGGATAGTGGAATGTGTCCCTGCCATGGCAGGGGGAGGAACGAGGTGACCTCTAAGATCCCTTCCAACCCAACCCATCCTGTGATATTAAAGCTGCCCTGCTTTGTTTTCCAGCCTCAAAAGAAGATATGAGCGGGTTACAGAGAGCCATAACGAGCCATAAAGTGGGATCAGACTGGAGAAATGTGTCTCATCAAGCACAGCAAAGCCTGTGTATGGGCAGGTAGGGGTTTTGGAGAGAGCACTTATTTCTCTGCTGCTGAAAGGTTTCTTGCTCTTCATTGTCATGCAAATTCCAGCTTGAGGTGGTGAAATCTTGAAATTGGCACTGGAATACATTTTGTGCACAGTCTCTCCTTTATTTCCCAGCCCCTGTCAGTGCCTGCTCACTCCACCACTGCTTTGTAGTCACAAAAGAAAGAAATCCTGTCAGTGGCTCCTCCAGGCAGCAGGGCCAGCATTTGCAACTGAATAAAACATCTGCACTTTCTTCCAATTAGCCATTTTGGGGCTGTATTTCCTGCAGTCCTATTCATGCATACACGGCTTAAGGGCAAACCTTTTTTACCAACCCACAATAAGTTCACCTAAAGTAAAAAAAACCCACACCTGTCCTTGCAGGAGACCCTTGGTTTCACATGGAGTGTGGACCAAAGTGAGCTCCTGGGGAATTTGCTCACAATTTGAGACTAATTCTGAACATTCAGCTCCCTTTGTTTCACACTGAAGTGCTTCCATGGGTTTCAGGCTATTTCCTTTTAAGCTTTTAAGTAAATAGTTTATCATGGAGTGACACAAGACTGCTTCCTTCTTTACAGCCCTTTAAAGATATTCAGTGGCTTTGTTTTATTCAACTTGGGCAAAAGCATAAAGCTTTAAAAGCATTTTTTAACTGTTACATTATAAATGGTCTTCTTTGTAGCAAAAGAAAAAAGCCCAAAACTTAGGGATTTCTAAAGATTTATAGGGTCTTTTGTTTTTCTGTTTTTCCTCACTCTTTTAAGCTGCTAAACAAACATCAAAGCATTAAACGGACAGGCAACATCCAAGTGCATTTTTCTGATACTGGGTGGAAGATGTATGAAAGGAAACGAAAATTGAATTTCCAGCTATGGAACAGAAAAGATATGGACCAGATATTGGTGATATGGACAACTGCTGCCTGCAGCACCACTGTGGTCCTCTCCAGGCATGGAAAATTGCTCTTGGCACAGTCTTTTTGTCTCTTTAGCCCTTCTGCTGAGACCGTGGATGGAATTACCTGGGCAGCTGGTGGGGATGTCCCCACTCAGGTGCAAATTACCTCACTCCAGTGTGGCCAGGAAATTCAGCCAGATAATACAATTGCTATGCAGCCAGGCAAGCTTCAGATTATAGCCTGCCAATGGAAAAAGTTTGGAGTCAAAGGACACAAAAGGTTGTTGATGTGTGAGCTTCAAATTTTTGTGACACTCAGTGTGCTTAATTTGACCCAGCCGGAGTCTCCGGGAACATTTTAGGGACACACATGATGGGAAAGGTTGAGAAACTGCTGCCCAGGCTCCATGAAAGATAATTGTCTGCACTGGAGGTGACTCATAACTGCCTTTTTCCCCTTTAAAATAAGAAACCTTTCATAAAATATAAGCAATTTCGTCTCTCACCTGTCTTCCACACTTGACAGATGAATTGGTGTGAAAAGTCTTTCGGAGAAGCATCTGATCAAGGTTTCCCCCTCCACCTTCCATTTGAAAAACTGCTCTGTGGGCAAAAATTCCCAGGAAAGGGAACAAACAAAAAAATCAGGAGTGACTCTGAAGTTAAAAAATCAGCGTAAGAACATCCACAATTCCCTTATTTTTGGTAATGGAAAGACACAGCCCTTTAGGTGGGAGAATTTTTTGCCTATAAATCAACATTTGCTTCAGCTTTTATAGATCTTTACCACAGCAGGAGAGTGTTGGTGAGTGACTGCATGTGACTATTTTCAGGAGGATTCTCTCCTTAAAATACTGAGGTTATCTTACAGAGATTTCCTCTTGTGAACTCTTCCTATGTGGGGGAAACACAGCTCAGACAATTCCCTGTTTGCCAAGGGATCAGTGGGGTGGAGATGGGGATCGCTTTGGGGGTGGAAGGATGCTGGGACCAGCCTGACTCATCCATCCCAAAGTTAAACACTCTGAGGAGAAACGTTCCTGAGATCCTGACAGAGGAACCAACAGGTGACAGTGCTGACAACTGATCTAACCCAGCCTGGGGACATCTGACATCAGTCACTTTATGCCATAAAAGCCCAGCCCCACTTTTTAATGGGAGGATCTTCTAACACCCCCCTTCTGGGAGTGTGTGGAGTGGGGACATCCATCCCCCATCCTCCTCCGTGGAGTGGGGACATCCTCAAGGTCTCTCCTTGAGGCTGAGGAAAGAGATTTGGTCACTGGGATGGGTGAGTGACATCAATCCCTACCTAATAACTGTGTTTCTGGCTTTAATATCATTGCTTCAATAAATAGAGCACCATATTAGTTATAGCTGCCTGTACTGTGTAAATAATTCTGATTAAGATCTTTCAGTTTAAGCATTATCATTATCACCATCATTCTAATTGCAGGGATACAACTCAGGAAGGGCTTAGGAATGGGGAAGAGGATGGTTTTTTTATCTTATTTGAGACTTTCAGCCTATGCTGCCGAGATAGAATTTACTTTACACTCTTCACCTAATAAACATTTATTGGAGAAATAATTTTCCCTTTGTGGGCCCTACTGGAAAAATGTGCCTTCTGAACTTTGAAATAATTGGAAATCTTAGATATTTGGTAGTCCCCAAGGCCTTGTTTTTTGCTGACACAGAGGTGTCTCTCTGGCTCCCAGGGCAAATAAAAAGAGTGCCACAATTCAGGGGTTGCCTTTTCCTACTCTTAAAAGCTCTGGAGAAATGGACACCACTAGCTGTGAGTTTTCTCAACCAGCTGGGGCGTTTGCACTGGTTTACAACAACTCAGCATTCCCTTTTCACCCCGAAATTCCTGAAGGAACTGAAAATGCAGTGCTGGCAAATGCTTAATGTGTGTATTTCTGATTGCTTGTATAGGAAGGGATGGTGAGACATTGGAAAGGGCTGCCCAGGGAAGTGGTGGAGTCACCATCCCTGGAAGTGTTCAAAAAATGTGGATGTGGCCCTTGTGGACATGGTTTAGTGTTGGGTTAATGGTTGGACGCAATGATCTTGGAGGCCTTTTCCAACCTTAATGGTTCCCTGATTCTATATGTGTGCTGTAGTTTTAATTAGACATTTTAAATAGGCTGCTATGATGGGATTTTTATTCATTTATTATTCCTTAATTACTTAGCTAGTCTATTATAATTGAAATATGTGTTCTGTGGTCTCGTACGAAAAGAGATTGAAAACTAAACATAGGAGCTTCTCAGTGGATGCATTAATTGGGAAGTCAGATAATCAATAAAGGGAAAAACTAAATTAAGGACAATTTAAAATACTCATGGCAAAGCTATTCAGTCAAGGAAATTGAGGGATTTCTCCAACAGAAACTGTTGGAGAAACTGCCCTCTTCCCTCCCATCTCTGAGGATGAGTTGTCTGATGTCCATCCTTGCACTGGTGGCTAGGGATGCACAGCCTCATTCCCAAAATCCAGGGGTGGGTGACCCTTGGAGAGGGGAAAATCATGGGCTCCATATTCCTGAGGCACAGTGCTAAATCAGGGGCACAGAGGGGCTGTTCTGGATGCCTGACATGGCTTTTAAAAGGTGGCCTATTAGTGCAATGTTTTAGATTAAAACCTGTAATCATGACTCTCTAACAGAGGACTGATGACTTGAAGCAAAGCTTTTTTGTATTTTCTGCATTGTTAGAAAGCGGCAGAGCTTGAAGTGTACAGATTTTGCTGCCCTACAAATGAATGAAGGGGTAGGAGAGTCCAAATAAATATCAACAACATTAAATAATCATCCTTTTACAATCATGGAATCATTGGAAAAGACCTCCAAGGTCAACAGGTCTGACCTCTTGCTTCCCTCAGGCCCTAAGGAGTCAGGACACAAAAGGTTTAGCGGAGACTGTCAGGAATATTTTGTTCTCACGGGGTGACCAGCAGTGCCAGCTTGGTGGGAGTGACACCAGACTCACATTTGGGCAATGACATTAAAGGCAGCTCTGCACTGCTTCTCTGGGCACCCTGTGCCAGGGCCTCGCCACCCTCACCGCCAGGAATTCCTTCCTGACATCCAATCTGAATCTAGATTTAGTTTGTCATGGCTGAGGAGTGGAATTGGCCACTCTTTTATTCAGCTTGGATATAAATGGATGAGAGTACTGAGCTGCTTTGAGATTTTGAAGCAAACCCCTGACCTTGATTGAAAACTGTGAGAAAATGAGACCAAACCCCAGAGATCAAGGGTTGATGTGCTGCTTGTAAAAACGTCCACATTTACCAGAAAGAATGATTTTGAATATCAGGGCAATGGGCGTGGGGAAATCCTTTCTGACCTTGATTGTGGACTGAGCTCTGAGTACTGGCACATCCCTGAGATATTTGGGATGTGGAAGTGTGAATGTGCAGCTCCTGAGTCCTTTCTTTGAGGAGAGAGTGGAGCTGGCTTAGAGTCCAGCCTAACGAGCTGGGACAGCTCTGTACACCAAAACTGTTTGGTCTTTACTCTCTGATAGTCATGATACTTCACCTTCCTTGCCATCATCTAAAAATAAAGTTCCCTGGGATGAAGCAATTCAGAATAATCAAAATGTTTTTGCTCTGGACAGGGACCAGCAATCCAAGGTTGTGTTCGTGGGGCTTGGAGCACCCTGGGCTAGTGGAAGGTGTCCCTGCCCATGGCACAGGGGGTCACTGGATGGGCTTTAAGGTCCCTTCCAAACCAAAAAAATCTGGAATTCTATAATTCCTCTGAAGGGAAGTCTAAAGGATTTTTATCAGAGGGAAGAGAAGGCAAACTGATGTTTTAACGTGAAACAAGAGTGTTTGTTGCCAACTGCTATTTTATTTTGACTGGAATCTGGTGTTCCAGGATGCAGCTGTTTTAACCTCCTCCATCCCTTCCCTCCTTTAATTCGCTGCTGCCACGTAACTTGGAATAGGAATTTCCAATTGCATGTTTGTAGATGAGCACACATACTCCCAAAAATCGAGTATCTCTGTTAGTGGCCTTGGACTTAACGTGGAAACATGGTGGGGAAAAAGGCTTTAGTTCATACATTACATGGGATATTGAGTAACTTTAAATAACCTTCCCTTCCAAGGCTCCAGCTCTGGTCAGTGCAGAGATTAACTCAGGAAAGAAACCAAGTTCAAGCAATCAAGAGAGTGATGAGCCCGATTAATCCTCTCCATTACAGCAGAGGGAAGAAAGGAAGATAAGCCTCATCAGACAAATGTTGGCCTTCAGGAACTCTTCCTGAGCATATTTGCATGCATAAATTAAATTAACTCAGGCAGCTGCATGAACCCCAAAGTTTCAATTATTAAAATGATGACTATGTAAAAAAGATGCAGGAAATTGCAAGGGCTTGCTGTTCAAAATATTAATTTTTTTAGGTTAAATGCAGGTGATGGGGCTCATCCCTGATTTTGCCATGTGTTTGGCCATGGAAGAACTTCCAGTAATCATTACAAACAAATATAATGGAGGCTTCTACGCTTATTTGTAAAATTAGAATTAATATCGAAGAAAGGCAGTAGGTGAACACAGCCATAGTCCTGTACAGACCACTGAAGTGACTGAATCTGATCCTAATTAGCCATTGTTGATTATTCTTATACTTTAATTTCTGCGCATTTCTGCAGAACTGAAACATATCAGTAAATAAATACTGAAAATAGTTTAGATGTCATTGAAATCTCAGCACTAAAAATTGATCCCAGGAGAAAAGAAAGTGTCAGAGGTCTTTCAAAATAAGAAATAAATTGTCCTTTTTTACAGCTTAATCTTTGCTGGCAGTATGGATCTTCTTGATGCAATTTCTATATAAAAGAACAAAATGCACCTTCATTGGTAGCAAGAAAGTTTCATGGAGGCACAAAGAGTGTTTCACAGTTTAGTTATAATAAAGTTTGTGGCATTTTATAGAACTGGTGGACATTCTCTTGGCAGAATTTAAAACTCACGTCGGGAAAGAACGTCAGAATATTTTCTAATGGATTAGAGAATACTCTAAAGTGAACATCTCAGACCTGAAAAATAGAAAGGATTGTGGAGAGGCAGAGCATTCACAGCATTTCTGTAGAAAAAAAGTGCAAAAAGAGAAAGAAAAACCATCAGAAGCCTGGATTAATGCAGGTGCACCAGCACAGCTTCTTAAATCCTGTGTGACGGCTCGAACATGACAACATGGAACAGCTTCCCAGGACATGGCCAAGGAGATAAATTTGGCAGCAGCAGGTGTTCATTTCCCCCAGGAAACTCCTAAAAGTGCTTAAAACCAGTGGGTTATCTACTTAACCTTGTTCTCAAGGACAGAGCAGAGAGGGAGATCGGCACTTGCTGTGGAATTCTTGGGAAATGTTACATAAAAAAGTAAAGACACTGCTCATTATAACTCAGTGCTCCTTTCAAAACTGCCAAAGATCAGTGAGGCTGAGAGCTCTGCAGGATTTAAAAATCAATTGGATAATTACAGTGATCCATGAGTCGTCATAGCAAAGACTAAACAAAGACTCATTTCCTCTTCCTCAATAAATAAACAAACACATGTCTTGGAAGGGAAAATAAAGGTTCAACCTGCAGGGCATAAGCAGCCTCTGACTAATGGGGGTTGGGAAGGAATACTCAGGAAGAAATACTGTACCTGAGCCAGGCTTAATGGTTTGGGGCTTAATATAGGAATTCCAAGTTCCTCAGGCACTGGGAAATCAGAGTTTGTAGTGCTACCTTGTGGTGTGGTCAGCACTCTCCAAAGGCTCCCTGCTTACTGAGAGCTTTGCACGGAAAAATTCCCATGAGGAGCAGCTGAGGGAGCTGGGAAAGGGGCTCAGGCTGGAGAAAAGGAGGCTCAGGGGGGACCTTGTGGCTCTGCACAACTCCCTGACAGGAGGGGGCAGCCGGGGGGGGGTCGGGCTCTGCTCCCAGGGAACAGGGACAGGAGGAGAGGGAACGGCCTCAGGCTGGGCCAGGGGAGGCTCAGGGTGGATATTGGGAAAGTGCCATCAGTGAAAGAGTGGGCACAGCTGCTGGGGGCAGTGGTGGAGTCCTCATCCCTGCAAGTGTTCAAGGAATGAGTGGATGTGGCACTCAGTGATCTGGTTTAGTGGGAAACTCTGGGATTCAGTTGAAGGTTGGACTCCATGACCTCAGAAGTCTTTTCCAGCCTCAGTGATTCTGTGGTTCTTCCCCTTCCTGGTAAAGGGTAATTCACCGCATTCCCGACCTTCCTACCTAGGGCCCTTTCCAGAGATGTTTGTTCCCTCCTGCTTGGAGGAGCTGGATGAATCCGCTCCAGCACTTTGGGGAGGGACAGAAATCAGGGCGTCAAATAAAGCATTTCAATTCTTTGTAAAAGTGGGATTCTCCCCGATTGCAGTAATTGTGAAAGGCAGAGCTGTCTGATAGGAATGGCCCTTGGCACACACAGCACATGGACAGAAGCTCAGACCCTGGGAAAGAAACTGGCACTTGGCAACAGAGTTAAGATTAGTGAAAAGGTGATGTAAGAAAGGGAAAATAAAAGTGAGAAGGCCCTAATTCACAACATTTCACAAGAGTATTTATAAACTCTGTCTAACCCCAAGTCAACACTAACCTCAGACTCCCTCAGAAACTTTTGGTGTTGCAGCACCCGGATTTCACACACCCTCCTCTGAGGGAGGTCTGTCAGGCTGGCAGCACCTTCTGACAGCTAAAAATGTCCTGTTCAGACTTTTTTTCAACAACAATCCAGCCACTTCAACTCATAAGAAACTGGTTCAGTTAATCTTTTTAATAAAGGGAATAATTCTTGTTTTCATGATAAGAAACAGTCAAATTTATTCCTTCATGACCTCCTCTTGGAATTCTGTGTGTGTGTGTGTGCAGGCAAAGCAAAAATACAGGATAGACACAACTTTTTTGCTTCCCGTTTGTGAGTACTTCCCCAAAGAAACAGGTGAGCCCTCAGGTGCAACCAGGAAATCCATAGGATATATTATTCCTAATAATCTCCTGGCAGCCTGTGCTCCTGAGGTGTGAGAGCATCCTTTCTGCTCCTGCAGTGAAACCTGAAAAAAAAAGGGCCAAATTCCACCTTTTGGAAGGTGGACTCACCATTTCTGCACGGTGCCATTAAAATTAATTACCTGAGAACCAGTCCATAATGTCCACAGGTATGGAAATAATAAAAATTAATTGACTGAAAGTATTCATAAAATATTTGGAGCAAAGGTCATTAATTTGTGCTAGCTGAAACAGAGACTTGCACGCTTGAATTACCCAAATGCTTCAGCAATAAGACAAATACCAGGTGCTCCAAAAAGAACTGTCTACAGTAAGGCTCTGCACTTTTTGGGGTCTGGATCCCAGTCTGGGGGGGCAGTGGGTGGCAGTGCAGGAGGTTGTATACCTTGACCCTCTTCTTGAAAGCCATTCCTGAGGGAAAGTGCTCAGACCTTCCTTCTCTTGCATTCAGACAAATCCATGCTAAAGTAAAGGAAAGAAGAAAAGGGAAAAAGAAAGCTTTGGTTGCAGGTGGGATTTTCTGAAGATGCCTTTCTTTTTACCAAATAAGACATAGCAAAGGAATAATTAGAGATGTCACTTCTTGAGGACGCAGATCCTATCCTGATGTGATTCCTCAAGTCTGGTGGAGGCAGGAAACAACCAAATTGATGGAGAAGGATTTTTTTTTTTTCTTTTTAAATTTCCACTTCATAGTTGAAATTGAATTTTTATTAACTAAGGACAGTGGGATTAATTTCAGGTACTGAAACCTGAGCAGTTTCTGGGTGTTGCTGCTGGGGTTAGTTTCCGTTGTAATCAGCAGAATGTACATGTTTATATATCTCTAGATCTTTTGTTATACATCTGCTCAGATTGCTTATTAGTAATGATAATTACATAATTTCTGCCACATTTTTAGGTTGCCAAGAGAAGCTGTGGCTGCCCCTGGATCCCTGGAAGTGTCCAAGGCCGGGTTGGACAGGGTTTGGAGCAAGCTGGGCTGTCCCTGCCCATGGCAGGGGTGGGACTGGATGAAATCTCAGGTCCCTTTCAACCCAAACCAGTCTGGGATTCTGGGATTATGAATTAATGTCCCTCTTGTTCCCCAGCAGTCTCTCTGTACATCTCCCAGAACCCAAAACCAGTTTTGGAGAGGTTAATAATTCCCAATTTCAAATGCAAAGTAGTTAAGCATAGCACTCTGTACTGAAAAAAGGGAATAAGAACCTTTGATTTTTAAAAGCACTGATGCTTTTGTATAGTGAATATTCTCTTAGAGCACTGGAATGGTCTGGATTTAAACAGGCAGCTCCTGATGTTTATAGGTAACAATTTATACAATCAATTTTAGGGCTGAAATTGCAGCACCTGTGTGGTAAATTATTTAATTGTGGCCACTTGAATAAGTGTGTGTATCTTAATAGGTATTATGAATTCAGTAATTAAAGGGGAAGGCAAGTTGCTGACCTCAGTGGCATTGAAAGAGTAATCATTTGATTATAGATCATTTTCTGAAGATTAATTTTCTCTGTGGTTGAGGCTCTAGACTGGTACCAGTACAACCTGTGGGGTGACTGGAGAGGTGTTACCCCATTTTTTGAGTTTTCTTTTGACATAGTACTAGTTTTATTCTGTTTATAAGGAGGTTTGTCCAGGAATGATGTACTGTCACTCTCTTAATTCTGTTATTTACCAATAATAAACAACAATTGCTTTAGACTGCAGCACTGACAGTACAAAAGAGGATAATTTGCAGATTATTGCTTCTGCATGCAGTGTAATAATTGCATGTAATCAGGACCAGAATCGCTGCAAAAGTCTGAATGGGTTGTTATTAAACAACATATCTGATGTTCAGATGTATTTTAACAAAAAATGGTATTTCTTGCCTTTAATTTTCTTCTTTTTTTTTCTACTGTTTTTTCCTAGTGAGTAAATATATGCAGTTTTTCAATAATTAATTATGCTCTTGTGGGGAGTATATTTGGTAAGCAGGACTTTAAGTAATCCATTCCTTAAAGGCAATCACGTACTGATACAATAAGTGTATTTTACTTTTTTGTGTTGCAGTTCTCCATTGTGCATCATCACAATTGGAATTGTGGATCTGGATGAGTTCCTCCTTTACTATTTCTTCTGTACATTCCTTCTCCCCAAAGAACCTCCTCAGTCTCTTACTTATTCCCTCTTTGTTCCTCTCAGTTATTGAAGGGATAACCCCTTTCCTTCAAGCTTTATCTGGTTTTAGTGATTTTTAACTTGTCCAAGTGACATCCTTTACCTTGCACCATTCAGCAGTTGGCAAATAGGGTTCCTTTATTTATCCTCTTTCAGCTCAGATTTCCCTCATGAATACTAAGAAGTGCAAAACTCATTTAATTTTCCCACTTTATCCTGTTCACTTCGTATTAAGTTTCTCCCTAATCCCTTAGTGGGCTAATTATTTCACTTTTCAGCCCTTTATCTCTTTTCCTTTATATATTTAAAGAATCTTATATTGTTTTTACTCACTCCCAGGACAATAATTCCCTTTTTATTGTATTTTTCCACTGCAGCATTTTTGAGACCCTGACATCCATCCTCCTCTACTTCCTTTATTAATTTTCAGGGATATTCATTTACACAGCTCTGATACATTTTCTCCTATTATCCCTCTCTCTCTCCAGTGCCTTCTCCCTCTGGGACGGCCTCTTTTTTAAAGTTGGCCCAGAGCAATTACAACACAATTAGAGGGGAACCAACTACAGGAAATCTTTAATTTACCCAAAATATTGACTGCCTTCCTTCCAAATCTGCAGCAGAGGGGTTTTTTTCCTCTTCTCTAAGTCAGAAGCCAGGTCAGAATACTGAATTACAGGAATCCCAGAACGTGGGGTCCCAGGAAGAGCCACGTGTCAGGCAGGTCCTGCTGTTTTTCTGCCCAATGCTACTCCTGGGATCACCCTATTCCCTGAAAAAGCCACTTTTCATGGATTATCTTCCATCTGCTACACTTCAGGTTTCTCATGATCACAGGTGCAACATTCTCCGAGTTCTACTCCTGCCTGTGATACCAAATCTGGCCTAATAAACTAGAGGAACTGAGTGCTCTAAACTTGCTGGTTTACTTAGATCAGGAAAATTAGGAATTTCATCCTAAGCATTGTTCCAAAGAGATAAAACTAATACAGTTAAGCCTCCATGTCTCTCTGAATATATTTTTCTGCATATGTTTGTAATCCTACAACCACATGATTATACATAACAGGCACAGATATTTTAGAGTTTTGTGGGGGCTTTCACAGATTTGAAACCCTGTATTCTAGAAACCTGAACAAATAATACATTCCTAATACCTTCTTTTCCCTTCTTGTATTTTAACATTTCAAATGCCAGGTGGTTTATTTATGTTTTATTTTATTTCATTTCACTTCATTTTGTATTCTAGGTGGCTGAGGCTAGTCTTGCTAACTTGGCTACCCTGTTAATCACCCACTCACTGTGTTCCACCTAAAAAAAATACAGATTAAAGCAAGTAAAGTGTGCTCGGGAATTTGGTTTGGTTTGGTTTTAGCAATGCCATCATTCCTCAGGTTTTCAACTTCTGTTGGCTGCGTGGTTTGAGTTTGAAAGAGTTTGAAAGGAATTAGAGCTGGCACTTTTTCGAGCCAGACTAAAGCCTTTGAATGATTTTGTAGATTACCATTAATTAGTCTGGGTGGAATCCAATCACTTCCCTAATCTCTAAATAAGGGAGTGTTGTTTGAAGCACTACAGGCATTGTCTATGTGCAGATATTATCAGTATTATTCTACTCTTTAGCTCAGCCAAATTAGAACAAAAATAATCTTAACCTCTATTAAACAAGGCTAATAAATATTCCTCAAAATACAGATTGATTTCCTCAGTTTATTCAGTGGAGAGCCCTAAAAATTTTAAATATTTATCCCTGTTGAAGGCAGGTAATTGGCAGAGCAAAGGAAAAGATCCCTGCAGGCTTTCTGTGTTTAATACCTGTGTGATGCATGTGTAGTTCAGGGCTTAGACTCCACATCCAGCACGTGGCAAAGGAAAAAATGGAAAAAGAGATGAGGTGAAAGCATTCTCACTTCTATCTCCCTTCGTGTTCATGCAAGATTTTAGGGTTTTAAATTTCACACAAAGAATGGGTTTTACACAGACTATGGGTTTTATTTATTTACATTTGTTTTCACACCTTCCAGTATTTCAGCAGCTGGATTTCCAATTCATCAAAGATACACCGAGATCTGTTTCCAGGCTGTTCTGTCTCAGTTATTCAGCGCAGGGAAAGCTGTTCTGGTTGGGTGTCGTGCTGAAAAATTCAGTCTGAAAGGTTAAACAAACCTGGTTCATGATGATTCCCAAATGATTGTCTCTGTTGTGGAGGGACAGCAGGGCCAGGGAGCTCCTGGAGCGGGGCCAGCGGAGGCTGCGGGGCTGAGGAAGGGCCTGGAGCATCTCCGTGCCCAGGAAAGGCCGAGGGAGCTGGGGCTGCTCAGGCTCGAGAGGAGCCCGGCTGAGAGGGGCCCTCAGGCCTGGCTGTCCCTGGCTGCAGGGAGGGCTCCGAGCAGGGCCCGGGCTCTGCTCCGGGGGCCCAGCAATGGCACAGAGCAACGGGCAGGGCCTGAGCCCAGCAATTCCCCTGCACAGGAGGCACAACTTCTGCCCTGGGCAGGGCCCAGCCCTGAGCAGATTGTCCAGAGAGGCTGTGGGGTCTCCTCCCTGGGGATATTCCAGAGCTGTGTGGACACAATCCCGTGCCCTGTGCTCTGGGATGGCCCTGCTGGAGCAGGGAGGTGGCACCAGATGAGCCACTGAGGGCCCTTCCAGCCTGACTCACTCTGGGATCCTGTGATTCAGTGTTTGGAATTGTCTAACAGAAACTCTAGGACTGTTTCAATATTTGGTTTCCGTGATCAGAAAGAGCTCTGGGCTTATTTCACAGAATCACAGAATGTTTTGGGCTGGAAGGGACTTCAAAGATCATTGCAGTGTAATGTTCCCCCCATGGAAGGAGGGTTTGATGCCCATATGGGCCATTCGCTGAAGAGTCGGACTCGGTGATCCTTGTGGGTCCCTTCCAACTCAGAATATTCCATGATTCTGAGATTAATTTGCTGATTGTTAATGTCTCTATTCAGGCCAGGAGCAAACCAAGTCACCATTCTAGTTACATACAACAATATTTCTTCCTTTTGACAGAACTGTTTCCACCAAAAGAAAAGAACTCCTGTGAATTTACATTTATTGTTCCTGGATAGTTTTATCGATATTTGGAATTACAGAAGACTCCCATTGGACAGCAAAGAAGGAAATTTCCATCTGATTCCTGGAAGTAGAGAAACACGGCTCAGGCAGGACCCAGGAGAGGAGTCCTGATAGCACCAGAGCCCTGATGAACAAAACCTCTCTGGGACACAAACCCCTAGATAAGACATAAAATCCTCTTTGGGATTTCTAACAGCTGATTTTGGAAGTGATTGATGGTAGAAGGGTTTGAGTAATGTGATCTTTAGGAAATGTCACAGTGAAAGTTCAGAAATCTGGAATGTGTAGTGATAAAGAAATTAATACCTTTTAAGTGGGAAATACGACCTACCTTAGATCTACAGAGAAGACTGTCATGTGCAGCTGTGTTTTTATGGGTTCCAAAGCCATCTTCCTTTATGTGAGAAATTTAGAAACTGGTTCATTTTCTGGAGGGAAAAAAACCCCCAACAATTTCTAAATGAACTGGTGAGAGAAGGTTACAAATGAGCTTGGTAAATGACAAAATGCAGAATCCTACCTGTTTAAATGACTCAGCTGGCCAAAAAAAAAAAAAAAGAAGAAGCCTTTCCATATGATTTTAAAGGAACAAACCCTCTGTGAGTCTGTGTTTACAGAACATCCTGGTGGATGGAACACGAAATTTGCCCCAGGTCAATCTGTAATTTGGAAACACCAGAAGGTTGTGCATTTTAATTAACTTTCTGCTCTTTCTCTGGTGCCTTTCCCTCTGTTTCCTTTCTGCTCACAATGATTGAAAGACAAAATCCTGCCCCAGTTCCATGCTCAAGAACACTTCCTGATTTGCTTTCATTAACTTCCACTACGCAAACATGTTTAATTATTTATCTGCTGCTTTCCACAGGAAATCCTACAGAGATGTGAGTCTGGTTTGCAGGGATGCCATGTCAGCAGGAGCCCAAAAATCCAATCATCATCCATCATTAGGGGAAGAGAAGTGATGTGTTCTCCAATTTGTTTATTGGTAAAGGAAAAATACTTCAGTTTAGGTTAAAATTTGGGGACCAAAGACATACTGGATCAGCTGGCACTTCTCTTAAAAGCTTCCCACTTTATTTGGACTTAAATATTGTCAGAGAAGAACGTTGCCATAGTACATGGAATTAAGCTGGAAACTCATTGCAGTCCCTAGAAAAAACCTGTTCCATGACTCTGGACTAGAACATGCCCTAGGTAGGAACTGGGTTGGTTCTTTGGGAGTAAATATATTAAAAGCAAAAAAAAAAAAAAAAGACAGACTCAGACTACCAAACTGATGGCCATCTATCCTGAAATCCCGAAATGTATTTAAAATTATTTCCAAATTTAAAGAAAGAGAGGTGGAAGAGAGAGCAGAGAGATTAAACCCTCTGCAGTGTTCAGCATGGGATTTTTTGTGTGTGTGCTGTGAACCTTTATGAAAGCAACATCTGCTCCCATTTGTATGTTAATTTTTTTTTTTTGGCATTTAAAATTTGGCTTTTGAAACTCATCTTCTCTCTTCTCCCTGAGAATGAGGAGCTGAGTTATAAAGCAGGTGCTGCACAGAATGAGGGGGGCATCTGAGTCAAACCAGAAATAAAATTAGCACAGAGGAATAACTTCAGTTATGGAGTGTCAAATGCCAAGTTAGAGCATGCTAATAAGATCTGAACCTGTATTGCCACATTAATATTTTAGTTTTGGGATTAGTCTCTCTTTTCCATTCTCCCTCTCCTGTTCTCTATTCCTTCCCAAGGCAGCCATTCCAGAGACAGAAGGAAGATCTGATTCCTCCATCCTTACTGCTGATACCCCCAGCGCCTGAGAGGCAGAGGTGGAATCTTCAGATGGAAAATTAATTAGATTTTCTCTCCTTGTGTTTTAGCTTTGGTGAAAGGAAATGTCCGTGGTGCCTTCACAGGACTGGTTTTCATGAGTTGATAAAGATCATAAGACCAAGAAATTAACTTTGGAGGGAGCACCAAGGGCCCTGTCCAGTTGACTTTGGGTGTCTCCACAGAGTCTCTGGGCACCTGGAGTTTGGTGATGATTTTTCCCCATCTAACTGGACTTTCCCAATTTCCAGCTTGGCCCATTGCCTCTTTTTTATTGTCTTGCTGCTCTGAAATGACTCTGCCTCTCTCTTGGTGGGGTAGAAGCTCTTTGCTTTTCAGTGCCAATCACTTTGACTGAAGCTTTGGACACAGGAAAAGCCCTCAAAACAAACCATTATTCCTTAATTTCAGTTATATAAAAAAAAAAACCTGGGAAGGAAGGTCCCACCTGTTTGATTTGAGCCCTGCTGTTTCCATAGCCCCAGTTCCCTCTCTGGGATCCTGGAGAGGAGGACTCGTGCAGCTGGAATGCAGGAGCAGCAGCAGTGCCATGAATTCACTGTTCAGTTGGTCTGTATTTATTACTTCCGTAGTAGCACATTATTCTGCGATGAATTGAAATAATTTCCTAAATCCTCCTTTCCAGGGATTATTTTTTCAATTTAAGGTGCCTTTTCTGTCTTTTGCAAAAATAAAACCACTTTAAATAGATTTGTTGAAAGGTGAGAAAATATAAATAAACCCCACATTGTTCTTTACGGAAAATGTGCCAGACTCTGACCGTCTCAGTCCCTCAGTGCACAAAAAAATTCATGGAACAGAAGAGGAACAAAGAGAGGCCTCAATTACGAAATTAATTCACCTCCCAAAAAATACCTTCTGGAGTTCACACCCAAATCAGTCTCTGATCAAAGTCCCTTTCCTAAGAATAAAAATGCCTTGCAACCAGCATAGGATAAAACACAATATGGGGAATCTTAAGGAGCTAAGAATTATTGCAGCCTCGATTTCCTCCTTTTCTGAGTGCAAATCCAAAGATAATTGGCTTAAACTTACAAAACACAAAATTGGAGCCATCCACTGGAATTGCTGTTGTAACATAACGTTCACATTCACAATTATGCAAAAACAAGCTTATCCAGTATCACAATATCTGGGTTTTTAACAGATTCCAAAGTTCTGCAGAATGAGGATTTCCCTCAAGAAACAAAGGTGTTTACAGAGTGCAAGAGGGCAGAGATGCACAGTTAGACTCACAACTGAATCACTAAACCTTTCAGCAAGTGTTTCTTCGGATGTCTTTTACATTTTTAAAAATAATTTTTATTATTATCCATTTTGCCTTTTTCCAGCTGAGCTCTCGGCTATTCCCAGCTAAGTCTGAAGAAAACTAACACGGTCCCATGGCAATCTTTGACTCTTCTCACCCAGTGCCTACCAATAATGACCTTTAACCCCTCTCATTTACTCAAGCCAAAAGAGCTTCATCATTTCTTCCTGATAAAATGAAATTCAGCCACCTGCAAGGTTTGACATAACCTTAATAAAAGCCACAGTCAGAAGGTGTTGATCTTAAAAATCAGTGTCACTCTTGAAGGTGTGGGGGACACACCAGTGGGGAACAGAATTAGGGCAGAGATCTTAATGCAGGGACATGTAAATTCTGTTATTCCACCTTCACCTCCTTTCACACCTCAGGGGTTGTCCTTCCAAGCTTTTCCTCTCACTTCCAAGCCACTGCTGTATTTGAATAGGAGAAAAATAAAAGAATGTATCAAAAGAAAGTCCATGTGAAAGGCAGGTTGTTTTGGCATTTTGGCTTTTATTGGGAAAAGGTTTGGGAGGAAGTCTGTTTGCTTTCAGAATCTCTACTGAATGGGAATTTCTTCATTATCAGCTCTTCAGAGAATTAGTGGATTCCTGTTGTAATAAGTTTTGCTGATGTGACAGTGAGCAAGGCAGATGCTGAAATTGCAGAATCAAAATTTAACACTTTGTTTCATTTAAAATTGATTTTTTCTTGCACAGAATATCCTGAGTGGAAAGGGCCCCACCAGCATCATCCAGTCCCACCCCTGGCCCTGCACAGACACCCCAACAATCCCACCCGGGGCATCCCTGGGAGCAGTGTCCAAACTCTCCTGGAGCTCCGGCAGCCTCGGGGCCGTGTCCATTCCCTGGGGAGCCTGGGCAGTGCCCAGCACCCTCTGGGGGAAGAACCTTTCCCTGATCTCCAGCCTGACCCTCCCCTGGCACAGCTCCAGGCCAAACTTTTTTGGGTTTTGTTGAGAGAATTTATTTGCTCTTTTTCTTTCTTTTAATGGAAAAGCTTGGAGACCTGTCTTGATTCCATAAGAATTCTAATTTCAGAGTGTTAAAATGAACTGCACCTGGTACAGCCATTATGGCAGTGACACTATGGACACCTTAGAAGGAATTTCCTATCACTCCTTTTCCACCATGCTTTTCCCAACAGCCTCCTTTTCTCACTGGTCATTAGATGTTTCTTTGGGACACCAAATATGGGGTAAGTGGGTGAGGCCCCATTTCGTTGCTGCCTTTGAGCTGTGGCTTATTTAGCTGAAGGAGAGAGGATTTATTGCTTGTTCTCTGGTTGTTCTTGATATAGATTCTTTTTAACATTTTATTCAATTAATTAAAGAATTGAATAATTTTTATTTTGAGTTAATTTCCACAACTTCCGAACTTTGAATGTGTGTATCTTGTGTGACACAAACTTGCACAAGTTAATCAGAGCCTTTAAACTAAAGTTTCACATTTAATAATTAAGCACTTGTGGCTTATGAGACCTTGGCCTCCCATGAAATCACTCCCATGAAATCTAAAGGAAATGAAGCAACCAAATGAAAGTAGTCCCAGTTTTTTAAGCTATTCCATGCTTTCATATTTACTATTTTGTCATTTGCCGGGAGAAGAGGAAATGGCCTCACATTGCACCAGGGGAGGTTTAAATTGGAAATGAAGAAAAATCTCTTCATGGAAAGGGTGGTCAGGCACTGGCACAGGCTGCCCAGGGGAGTGGTGGAGTCACCATGCCTGGAATTGTTAAAAAAACCTGTGGATGTGGCATTTGGGGATCTGGATTAGTGGTGACCATGGTGTTGGTGCTGTTTTGACAACTGGATTTGATCTTAGAGGACTTTTCCAACCTTAGTGATTCTGGAATTCTGGAATTCTACGCCACTGTTTTCCCATTTATAAATTAATACGGAGAACTTATATCAAGAACTGATATAAAGCATTCCCTTCATAATTAAATGGCTGCGAGACTCCTTTGACAGTCTCCCAACAGTTTATCTGTAAATTCTGGCTAACTCTGTATTTCTGCACCTGGAAATCCCAGGCTGTGAGCATATTCCCCCTTTTCCCATCCCCCAGGTGTCCATCAAGAAGGGAAGGGAAGGGAGGAAGGGAAGGGAAGGGAAGGGAAGGGAAGGGAAGGGAAGGTTTGGGAAGGGAAGG